>CAMPET010000091.1:136553-147894 GCA_946803715.1 Beroe ovata
TCACGTACAATGACAGTTATCACGTACAATGACAGTTGCCACGTACAATGACAGTTGTCACGTACTAGGACAGTTGTCACGTACAATGGCAGTTGTCACGTACAATGACAGTTATCACGTACGATGACAGGTGTCACGTACAATGGCAGGTGTCACACGTACCGATAGGGGGAAGTCCAGGATCTCTTTAAACCTGTCCACTCTCCGAATATGGGGTGGTGTGCTCACCTCCGCTAACACGGTCATCTTGTGCTACAATGAGAGAGTGGGGTGGGTGCCGGCAGGTGTATAAGAGGGTGAAAAGGTCTGATATGAAAAACCGGTTTGGTCAGGAGGACGTTCCTTACGAAATTGGGACAAAACCTGCTAGTAATACTAATCATAGTACTATTGTGTTGAAACAATACATCACTGTTTGCAATGTTCACAGTTCATTCATGTGCCAACACAAGTTGAATTAAACAGAAGAAACACACTGTTTAACGTATTCCTAGCAACCGAGTAGAGCGCGCTCAATGTGCTCCTCCTGGTTTTTAGTTACATCCTGATGTCGTGTGGCGTGCAGGGCACAGTTCTCACACGGTTGCCAAGGCAACGTCAGCGGGTTGCAATAGTCTCGCGACGAATGAGGGAAACACAATGTTATGGTGTGATAGCAGCATGTTAATGTTATTGAGCGACAAAATGATGCGATAAAGTCAGTTGAATTATGAAACCTTTTGCAGTAACTAATAAAATAAATTTCATGCATATCTACTAGATACGGATCAAGCACTCAGCAGATAACAGATAATCAGTAGATTGAAAATTTGGTGATTTTGCACATTTTGGAGAGTTTCAAGAGTGGCTATCTTCAAGCACTATTCAAATGGCAGCTATGGATGACAGCAATTTTGATAAATGAGGTTGATGCTTATTTTATTAGAGAAAATTCTCGGATTCAACACCGCTAGTTCTATTACTAGTTCTAGTACTAGTACTACTGCAGCTAGTTCTAGCGCGATGCAGCACTCGCCGGGTTTTGTTAGCTGCCCAATGCCCATAACCTTGAAACATATAACAGTCTATAGCTGCAGACCCCTCGTTAACAATGTCTTCATAATGTCTTGTACCTGTGCCCAACTGATAAACAAAGGACTACACTCCATCTATCCAATACAAGGGTTATACAAGAGTTTTGTCGTGAATTGTTCTCTACCTATATGTGATGAACATTGGACACCTGTTCTAGTAGTAGAGCACCAGTGCTGTTTAAACTATCACACCCTTGGCATACGTGGCATTTTGGTGTCTTTCACACCATGATGAGAACAAAAGCTCTCAATTTGAGTAAGAACCACTTTTAAATCTTTGGTAGTGTTCTACACCTTTCCCAACTTTGTTAAGCTTGTATCAATAAAAAGGTCGCTACAAGTACAGGTGTTACTTTTTTCATGATAGTTGAGCTACATCAACAATTGTCAACTTTTCAATTTTCTATCAATCTTGGTGATCAAAGGGCAGCTTGTACTACATACTATTTTACCAGTAACATTTTACCAGTGTGACATCCTTCCAATGAATGCATCAGAACCTATCCCCTCTAACAATAAAGTTTGAATCCCTGCTTTAACGGTCATAATTTTGCCAATTCCTCCACATTACCTGCTTATTTTTCAGTCAAAATGTCCAACATATCACGGTTGATACTATGTCTCTTCATTTTCACAGTTGCGTTTGTAAAAACAAATGGTGGATCAGCAACAGAGAAGTTAACACAGTGTATGGAGGCATGTAAAGACAGTGATATCAGAAAGCGGTGAGATATGATAATTAGGCAAGACGCAGCCCCAAACAGAATAAATTGCAATGCCTGCTAAGGGGAAATCCCAACTAACCCTAGCATTCTAATACAGGTTGGAATGTAAGCAAGGATGCTATGGTCAATTAGAAAATTTTCTTGATGAACAATTCAGTAAGACTGAATCCTCACTGCCAGTTGACAATCAACCTCCAGTCAGAAAATGTGATTCTAGTTGTCCTGTTGAACAAATGGATAAAGGAATGTTGGATGGAGATGTAGGATCCAAGTCAAGCATGGATCCTAAGACAGAGTTTTAGATTGAAACAGTAATATGACAAAGGGCATAAAACTTTTAAATATTATCGGAGAATTTTATACCAGCCCATATGAAATATACAATACTAGAAGATCTGCAAAGTGGGGGTGAAACACTACCATTAAAATAAATCTATAATATAAAGGAAGAAGGCACTTATGGGAAAGTGGATAATTGTATTTAACAATCTCAATTCTCTAAAACGCTGAAAAGAAACATTCACAGCACATTGGATACAACAACAGGATATTGATTTTAAGTGACAGCTTCAAATAAACACTTGCTCAGTCTGGGAAGTCTAAAGTTCGAGTATGATCAATTTGTTTCACTCAGTGTTCATTCAGTGTTCACTTAATATGGTGTTCACACGTTGTGCACCCTTTCTTTTATTCAATGTGATCTTAGTTGCCGCGTAACATGGAGTATTTCATTTGGATCATGGAGTGTTGTAGTATTTCACCCTACCCTTGCTGGCGGGATGAAAATCGCGCGCACCGAGGTCCGAGGACCCAGGTATAGTAGACGGCCAAATAGTTTACCCATGGGCGTTTTGAGACGTTTGCGCAGGGAAGCGCCGTTAGACCAATCACGATGCAGAATTAAGTCACGTGACTAGCGCGCGCTCCTCACTAGTGGGACCTAGCATATGCCAGCGATGCAGAGATTCCAGGGGTATTTGAGTTCAAGAAATTGGGGAAAAAAGACTTGTTAAGGAAGTTGTTGATGGTATAAAATTCATTGAGAGTCTGATGTATCAACGTAAAGAACTTTCCAAATTATGAATTCATGATGAGTTGAAGTGAAAGTATGAGAACATTGCTGTCATTCCAATAAAGAAAGNATCAGCGGTCTAGCATCGCCAGACAAGCAAAAAACTTAAAACAATATGAATATGGCCATGGCCATGGGCAGATAACATCCGGTAACCGCTGCGGCTCCTTTTCTGTAGGGTTTTTCCTAACCGCCGGCGGCCGCGCAATTATAATGTATAAAAAGACACAAGGTACAGCGCATAACATTCGGTGATATAGATACTGAGAATCAGAATGAGAAAGTACGAGGAATCAGGGTCGAATTGGTAATGGAAAATAACATTAACAGGAGCGGTAAATTAACAAGTTAACATAGGGATCAGGTTTCACTTTCAACTTTCATCAATACAAATCTACTGCATATTGATATTGATAGTTCGCTTTGGTAAGCTTTGTTCGCATGCTGACGATTGATAAAATGCTATGCTGGAACTTCGAAGAGCAGAGGATGGTATTGTGATGACATCATTTAAAATGAATCAATACCACACCTTCATTTCCGATTTCGATCAGGGTTCTGATTGCTGATTAGGGTGTGGAATGTGCGTTGTACTTGTATATGAATTTCCATTTATCCACAATGCTTTTGTAGGTAGTGGTATGGTACATTGTACTTGTACATTGTACAATTTGTTTCATTTTCGTATATAAATGTTAATGTATAGGTACGTCTTATAACCCAAAAAATTCAATTTTATATTTTAGTTAGTTGTACAGTGGATCGTGTGCAATGTAAATTGCACACGATTGTATATGGTATCAATTGTGCATGATAGTACATTGTACGTTCATGTATTGTACATGAATGTATAATCAATAAAGTCAAAGCTTCAATACCTACAAGTACATACCTACTAAAATTCTATTCCACCTTTTTTTAAAGTTAACTTAACCATTTCTTTCTGTCTAAATCTAATCTAACAATAAGATACTCAATACTGATTCCTGAATAATATTCTACTGTGTAGGTACAGTGTATACTGTATAATAAGAGAATACTATGTATCAGTATAGCTACTACGTGTAATGTATAAACCTGTGTATACCTACACAGTCACACCAGCATTTGCGGATTATGGTATAATTATCAGATCCACTGTAATATTCGGTGTTTCACATTGGTATATCATAATTAGCATCATCGAATTGTATAGGCCGAGGTATTCGAAAGTTTTCGTTGCTTTTTGGTCTTTAGCCAAATTATTATTCTCATTCTGCCTTGGCTTGTATATCAGGGCGCTGGCAAGCGCCCGCAGCCACGGAAAGAAAATTATTCGAGAACAACATGCCTGTGAGCTAGGGACAATTAATAATAACTGTAAGAGAAAGTTAATCTCCTGCTGCTTTCGCTTTTGGAAATGATTGGGGTTGGTCACAGGTATTCCATACTGCACGTGTATTATTTACCAAGTACAAGACCTCAGCATCTGTTTTAAAATTCTATCGTACAAATGCATGCATAATGCGAACGAGTAATTCGTAATATCATTGATATGCATTTTGCAGTGTATGCCCTTTTTGCAGTGTATGCCCAATAACAAGGCCTCAGTGACTTTGTCCGATAGCCGTGATTGCTACATCATCGTTTAAATGGAACAACTAAACTATACCTCCATTTATCCATATATAGAGCGTGTAGGTAGCTCTAGCCATAGCTTATTCTCTTGTAACATGTTTCCTCCACTAGTTAGTGACATTAGCTAATGACGAAATCACGCTACTTATTCACGAGATAATATCTCGTGAGATGCAGATATCAACCAGCATTGTCCATTTATTGTGTGTAGAAACAGTGTTAATCTCCCCTCATGTTAATTACACACTTTGATATGGAATAAACCTGCATCTAGCCGCAAAGTTAGCTGATATTTAGTATTTACATGTCGGAAATGTCCATATTTTCGTGGATTCCTATGTCTGGAGAGTTTTTGTATTAATTATCTCACACGACCAGAATAAAACAAAACATAATGATGAAGTATGTTTAACTTGTCGATAAATATAGTCTTTATTCATGAGGTTGAGGAGTGGATGGCAGAATTATCAGTCGAGGGCGAAGCCCGAGCTGATAATTGGAGTTGAATCCGAGACCGAAGGTCGAGGATTTAACGAGCCATCCACTCCGAAACCGAATAAATAAAGAATATTTTACAACGTCCACGAATGATACGTTAATTGCTTGTTACCTGTTTCGGTTAACTTCATGCCATCATACAAAACTACTCACTATAGCATTCTCAATAGCTTGACCGCTAAAATAATTTGGGGGACTTTTTGTGCCAGTGGGAATGCGGCACCGACTGGGACAGTCTCAACCGCACGCACGTGTATAAGAAAGGCGGCATTGTCAAACCAAAGCAACAACATTTAGCTGGCTACTAATGTTGGAGTGCGCTATCGACCGGAAAGAGATAGTATCTCTGATCTTCTATTTTTGGTGTCGCCGACACGTTGAAGTTAATTGCGGTACTGTTTCGATCTAATTTCCGTGTTTTTCCGTGGGATTTTCCGGATTCAAGCTAATTCTCGAAACTCTGGATTCTCTTTTGTTTACACTGCCAAATCTCGACACTGCCAACACTGCCATGTCTTCTTCAGCAGCTTCGTTTAAGTTTGTGGAGAGATCCCCCTCAACCGTTGTAGCTGAATCATCTTTTCCTTCATTTTTTACTGTTGTGCAATTCGCTCTTCAATTTTTTTCATTGTTTATTTTATAGTATACTGATGGATTATCGTATAGTATACAGATGAATAATCTCTCTATAACCATGTTTATTGTACACTATATGGATGAATAATCATCATCATTGATCAATTATTGATCACCATACACAACGATAATTCCTGTCCATGACGGGTGATAGTGTNCACACGACCAGAATAAAACAAAACATAATGATGAAGTATGTTTAACTTGTCGATAAATCGTAGTTTTCGAGATAAGTTTTTAGCTCTGTTAGGGCAAATTTCGAGTTACTTTCTATTCACACACTGAAATATCATGAGCGTGACTGTAAACCACAAACTTATTTATGCGGTTTGAATGCATGATTGATTAGTATGAGCAAAACCGAGCCCTGCGATTCGTGTTAGCAACAAAACCATTACTTGTAGTGCTATGCTCAGGGACATGGCGTGAAATAGCACACGGTGAGACATGAGCAGTGTATCTGGAGCAGCTATGTCACCAACAAGTGAGTATGAGAGATTGTCAACATTGCACGTGCTGTTAACAGTGTCACCAACACGTGAGTATGAGACATTGTCAACAGTGCACGTGCTGTTAACAGTGTCATCAACACGTGAGTATGAGACATTGTCAACAGTGCACGTGCTGCTAACACCACCTAAGTGGTAGCATTGGAGCCAACAGTTACCCCACATTTATACCTTAGTTCGTCCCTATCTAGTGTGTAGTCCAGCAATCATATTAGATTCATAACATTAACACGAGAAGAATTGCGTCACGGAAAGAATGTAAGCGGTCCTTTTCCTCACAATTACATAATGGTTTAATGCAAGACATACGTTTAAGCATCAAATTCCCAATGAGTGATGCAGCATAACAGTGTGACTTTAGTATCCTCACTTGCGTAGAAACTTTCGTGTACATTGATGCATGGGCTTTCTAGTGATTTTGAGAATAGATACACGATGTTTATTCACTCACTCACTCAATCACTCACTCACTGACACTCTTTCACTCACTCACTCACTCACTCACGCACTCACCCTTAGTTGCCAAAAGCAAAAGTAGATAACACAGATTGATCAAGTTCTTTGTATATTGATATGACAAACATAGCATGCTGACTTCTCATGTTAACGCGTGTCTATAATCATATCATCGAAAGAATGATATCTAAACATAGCTTGAAAGAATGGAGCTATGTTTATACAAACGGCAATTATCATACACGACATTCAGTCTTTCACAAATTTCTAACGTTTTTGTTACACGTCCTTACTCCTTCTCAATGCTATCAAGCATGACTGCGAGCTCTAAGTTTGCATAATTTTTGCTAGATTTTTGTGACATTTTGCGTTTTCATTGGTCAAAGACTGCGTTTTCTTCGATATAAGTCTGTTTTGGCCCTCAAATACTCATTGTAACTCAATAAATTAATGGTCAATTCAAACCCATTGTTCCTGTTTCAGTTTGGTATTGCGTTTTTCAACTTCATATGCATGTCGATGTGAATCCAAGATCTGGCGTATTGCCATAAATATGGCCGTTGGCCACTCAAGGTCATTCCTAAACACTCATTCTTAAACACTCATTCCCAAACACTCAGTGCAGATTTTTCGAGCAAGTTCCACTGAGTAGGTGCATAATATACTGTTGCATCACACCTAAGAGGTGCGTATTTGGCCATATTTCTCGAGGCGAAGCCGAGTGGAATTTGGGCAATACGCATATTGTAGATTATGTACTGTGAAGTGACAATGACACCCCAATACCCCATGCCATATGTAGACTTCATACATCTACAATGTACAGTGTACTTGTAGTAGAGTTTGTACTGCGTATATGTGTACAGTGTAGATGTACATTGTACAGTGTAGTAGAGTGTGTACAGTATAGATGTACAGTGTAGTAGAGTGTGTAAAGTGTAGATGTACAGTGTAGTAGAGTGTGTACAGTGTAGATGTACATTGTACAGTGTAGATGTACAGTGTAGATGTACAGTGTAGTAGAGTGTGTAAAGTGAAGATGTACACTGTACAGTGTAGTAGAGTGTGTAAAGTGTAAATGTACAGTGTAGTAGAGTGTGTACAGTGTAGATGTACAGTGTACTGTGTATTCAAAATGACACCATCTACAATGTACACACTGTGTACTACACAGCTGTTATACTCGGTACTCACAATGGCAAACACCTATATGGGGCAGGGCTATGTGATGCACATACGGTAGTAAACTTTAGGTTTGTGACATATGAAGTATACTCTCACGACTCACATCTATACCACAATATTCACATTTCACTCAATACGAAGCGAGGAGTTGTCCAAATAATCGGAGTTTTTGTACATTTCCCCAACTGTCACTCAAAGTTCAGACTCTCTCTTATTCTTGCAAGATGGACGGGGGATAACGGACAGGAAGCATGACCTTGACGAAAATCCAGAGTACGAGTCAAATACACACATGGCTACTGATCAGTGATCACACCAATCACACATTGTAACCAATCGCACATTGGACCCAATCACACAATGCAGTCAATCACAGCATCACACCCAAAAATGGCGCAATCACTGCCACGTGGTCATTCTTCCTATCTTCCCATTCCTCCTCAGGAGCTGCGATAACCGGGTTGATAGTGTTCGCGGCCACTGCTGTTGTAGTTTTGTGCGTAGTCGCAGGACTCGGGTACTTTAGCCCACCTGATGATGACAGTAAAACAACACCTGTCCAACCTGTCACGGGGTGTGACGTGTGTCAGGTAACTTCACTCTTCGGGTAATTAGTGTCATCATGATGGTTTTGGGAGAGTGTCAGTGTCACTTTCCATCTTGCGTATAACACTATAACACCACTAAAGCTAGCACCAACCACCGAACTGATGACACCAAGTGTGACATCATGGTGTCCCGATATACGGCGACACTAATAATTGTTGTCATGGTGACACCACCACTAGTTGTTGTCATGCTGTCTCTCTAGGTGAGCACAGCTGCCGACTGGATGACGTATGCAGGAGGAGGTTACGTAGCAGAGAAGTGCGATACTGACTTGTATGTGAGCATAGACTCAGCAAACAACATCCTCAGAGTAAGCATCTATATTGTCAACAGTCTGGTGTCAACAAACTGATGTCAGTTTTGTGGTGTCAAAAATTAGGTGTTGTCAGCAAACTGGTGTCATCAAAGCGTTGTCAGCGTGCTCATTTTTAGATTCCATGTCTCTGTCATGCCTTTTTTCCCGAAAAGTTGCAAATGGAGAAAATGAACCAATTTTCAGATAGGAGGGGATAAACCGGATAGTTTGGAAAATGGAGAGGCACTACAAACCGAAACTGTTAACCTACTCCAATCTGACCTCACTTTTGGTTAGTCTTACTGCATGCACGTATCACGCATGTGCGATAACAGAGAATAACAGTACCCACAATTGACAGTATTACACCAGTACAGCAGGGTGATGGTTGCTATGGAAACAAGTCCAGGTAATCGACACCCCCTGATAATCACATGTTTTTACTAGGTTGGGTTGTCAGTGAAACAAGCCGTAGTAACGAGACTGTAACGGTAGTCTTTACTGATAATGGTGACACGTACGGAGGACTGGGCAAGTTCGATAAGGAAGTAACGAGGAGTAAACCGGGCGAAGATTCAACTACAAAGTACACGGTAAGTCGGAGTTATAATAGCACTGACACATTTGTGGGTAAGTCAGGGCTCGAGTTGGTATCAGTGATGTTGGTATCAGCTCTAGTTGGTATCAGTGATGGATAGCTATTTGTGTAAGAACATGATAAGAGCTGTCGAAATGGTGTACACACCGCTGAACCCAATCAACATCGCAGTTATATACAACGGTTGCCAACCCTTGGTACCTGCCCTTCTACATCAGTAGCGGTCAAAACGGGGCTGCTTGTGTGGTCGCTGACGCCAAAGGTAACGTGGTCTGGAATCTTGTCTCTGATTCTGTCTCTTTTCGTGAATCTTTATCTTTTCTCCAAAATCCCCTCCTTCCTTGTGATCAGGAATAGCTAGCTAGATCAATCACAGGGCTCCCTATGGAAGTAACTGTGAAGCACACCGCCACCGAATGGCTGATATTCTCAACTGAGGAGGTATCATTCTTCCTATTCGAGGGTCCTTCCCGACGAGAAGTGATGGCAGAGTGTTGGGACAAGCTGAAAACACTGTACTCTGCTCCACAGACGTCAGCTGAGAATCCGGCGTGGTCAAACGATTTTATCCTCGGCAGGTTGGTTACCATGCAACATCATGTTACCATTCACTCTGACTCATGTGACCAGGCAGTGGTACCATGCAATCATGTTACCAAACTTGACTGAAGAGTTTTCACATCAATATTCAACAATATCCCATATCGGTGACCTCGCCCCTGGCATCCCACAGTTTTGCGACAACACAAGATATTACCGACAGTATCAGCAATCAGCAGGATAACCTCGTTACTCATTACATCTTATCCGGGGACAATCTCTCAGTGGAAAGTGAGTCACAATGATCATAGCCATGTGCTCTGTTTGGAGTGGGGAACAGAATATGCATAGGATAGAACATGGAATACTGAACAACCGACTTGGAAGACAGGACATTCATAGGGCATAAGAGCAACCATTAATTTAGAACCTCTGTTTCAGATGGAAAACTCGTTGTCCAAGATAGTGACTCCTTTTCGTTCAGTAACGTTCTCCTGGAGTTACCAGCACTCATGAGCGTCACAGCAGGTAACGACACAGCAGGCAATATCTTCCCGCCAAATTCCCTAATCAAATAATTACCGGCCAATTAACCAATTAACTCTCTACCCCCAGACCCTCTTCCTACACCAGCTGATGGTTATCTGGCTGTTGGTGATAAGTTTATTCTCGACTATGGGAACAGTGACGTAACAACACTGGTTAGCGATGGCATTAGCACCACATCACCGCACAAAGTACTTTTTACCGAGGGTACTCTACTGTACACACAGGGTGAGTCATTGGGCACTTTGCCAACATTATTACGGTATTATTTGGCACATTGACAAGAGGCCCATTCCAGTAACAGCATGTACACCTTGTAAGCAGTCTTCTCTAGATCACACTATAAATAATTACTTTCCCTATAATTACTTTGCCTCCGAACTAAATTTTCCTGTCTAAGACTTCCCTCACCCCAAACTCCGTATCCCCACCTCAGGACCTCCCTGTGACCAGCTGTTCTACTGCGACTCCCTGACCCACCCTGCCGATCAGTGTCTCACTGCTCAGTTCGATGATTCCTCCTCCCCTCTCCTCCAGCTACACAACACGTACGACGCATCACGGCTCAGTGCTGCCCCCAACTCCATACAGAGTGTCGTTACCCCGGCAACGACCCGGTATTTCCACGACCCGGTGTCCGGGTTCACGTCTGCGGGCTTGACGGAGTGTCTCAACACGATCCTCAACCTGCAGGATGCGGGGGTGCGGGCTGTGATGTGTAACATGTGCGCCGGGCACACACCCCAGAGTGGGGACTCTGATCAGCAGAACCTATGTCAGAGGTAAAACACAGCTTCTGAACAAGCATAATGTGTCTTTCTTTTCCGCTCGTTTACTTCCTCTTTCGGTTTTTTCCTTCGAAATTCAGGATAAATTTCCGCAGGTGGTCCCATCTTTCACTGCTGATGCCAAGTGTTATTATGAGGGGAGACACTCCTCCCGCTGAAACAGGTGGGAACCATCGCTCACACACACACACACA
>CAMPET010000091.1:147994-198753 GCA_946803715.1 Beroe ovata
TACACATACACACACACACACACACACACACACACACAAATTCGAATATTTCATTCCTGAAAGTGCTGTCCAGTGCCCATCAAGGATACCGCTTGAATATGGAGGCCAGGGAAAAGATGATATATGGGAGGATTTAGCGAACGCTCCATAATCCATATCAGTTCCCATTTCAGTACTATTCTCTCCCGCAGATAGTTTCGATATCATAAAGCCTGCTCTGACGCTCAGGAGACAGCTGTCGCATTTCCTGCGTGACGCCTATCATGACACGCAGAGCACTGGTAACGCCTTTGTCTACTCGTATAACGCAGCGGAGGGCGTCACATTGGCACCGGGATCTCACACTGTCAAGTTCGGTAAGCGGACAGTGTCGCATTGTAAGTGGACAGTGTCGCATTGTAAGCGGACAGTGTCGCATTGTAAGCGGACAGTGTCGCATTGTAAGCGGATAGTGTCGCATTGTAAGCGGACAGTGTCGCATTTGCCTCGTATTACCTGACAGTGACCATGCTGCTTACTGTCAAAATACGTTTTAGCGCTGGTGTTCACATGTGATCCAGACTCCAACAGTGGTAGTTTGAGCAGCTATAGAGCTCTTGCGATCCTTACACAATGTTCCGAGAACGGAAAACCTGTTTCTATGACAACAGTTGCAAGTAAACCACATTTCCAGGGACGAGTGATGATTTAGTCATGGTTTTCCCGGCTGAGGGCTCTCAACAAGTTGTCCTGCCCCGAGGAAACTGGATGTCTGTAACGAGTCCAGCTGACTCAACTCTGATCTATTCAGGTATACACCAAATTAGCATACATAGTTTGTGACTGAGATCATTACTTTTTTGTACCCAACAAGATTTTTTATTCGTTTCACACCCCATTTTTCGTCTCACTCTCACACCCCTCTGCAACGTCTCTCCCCGATGCTTTTTCTCAGGTGGCAGTACCAGTGTCACGCTCAGTAGAAGTGTGTTAGATGTAGCAAATGTACTGTTCTACAGGGTTACATCAATCTTTGTCATGCTCGACACAGGTAAAAACACGTGACTAGCACACGTGACATGGATAGCGTTAGATGAATCATGTGGTTCAGTGCGCATGGGGATTGGGGTGTCCAATGACTTATAGAGTGTTGATTTAATCATCGTTTGACGTATTTCACGTCAACTGGAACTCTCTGCTGAAATAAGTCTTTTCGTAACCTAAAACTGATTATAATATACTACCCGCGTCCCACAGATACCGAAAACCAAGTCACGGTCAGGATATTCCAGAGCACAGACGATGATCTACGAGAAGGAACGATTACCACTAACTTCGAGTACACGGAGCCCGGATCTGGGACATTCCAAACCACCATCTCGCTAGATCCCATTGACAGTAAAATAAGTTTCACCCCGGCAGTCTCGAATGGTGTCCTAACGGAAATTATCAGCGTATCGAAGGTAGAACTTTACGGTTGGCACGAGTCGCCCACTAATACGGATCCGGGGGTAACTGTGAATGAGATCGATAACAATGGGTCACCGTATTATAATATTGAGTTCGATTTGAGCGGTGGCCTAAAGGAATTGTTTAGTTACTTTGAGCTGAAGATTAGTACTAGTTCAGGTAGCTGATATGGCGAACCATATCTGATGGTAAACTGATAAAATTCACCAATACGGAAAACAATGGTAGGAAGTTAATTTAGTGTTCAAGGTGGTCACATTATTTATTGAATAGGTAAAGAATAAGACTGAAGTTTATTCGATAGTTTCTTTATAAAAGATTTTGAATGGAATATATGAACTATTCTGTACTTTAATTTCTTTATCTTCGTATCGTTTTCACAGCTAATTTATGGAAATTGATTAACAGCATTTTTTCACGAAAGTTTCCTTCCTCCGTTTCAAAGTTTCAAGTTATTCGAGATGAGTCACAACCATGGATAAGATTTTGATAGTTTAACTGTTAACAGAGGGTAAAATTTACCTAAGTTATACAATGTCAAGCGAATCATGCATGTTTTGCAGGTGTTTGTTACTTCATCAGCTAAACATTGATCTGTACGTGTTTCTACTAAAACTAATATGATTGTTTTAATTCTTCACACCAAGAGGGGTGGACTGTGGAGACTTATACTCTGCATGCATGCAACACATGCTGACACGTAGCGTGCCCCTTGCTGGCCAGCGCTGTAGGTACTCAGTTGTCTGAAAGCTCATAGAATCGCACGGTTATTGTCGCCCGGGGAGAGTAATACATCAGATAAAATATGTTGTCGTCAATGAATCTCGTCAAAATGATTGATCAATCACCGTCACATATAAAAAATACATATTTCTGGAATTTCTTCCCGAAAGAAGCAAAGGTCAGATCATCTTCTACTTCATCTTTTCACTACCTCTTCTACTCATGATTGGCCATAGTCCAATTACTGCCATGACCCGAGGCTATACGTTAGGAAAGAATTCTGCTACAGTTCGATAGCATTACCTCACGATGGAGCAGATGAGTGAAGTTTCCTCCCCAGGGAATTCGGTATGCCTGTCTCCTTCCTACCGTCAGTGTAAAGGTAGGGCACCTTCTCAATTGTATTCTCGGGCTGCAGTGATAGGTAGAGATTTACTGACTGCTATGAGGTATCATAGTACAATGAAATGTAGGGGTACTGAGGGGGGTACTCCCTACCCTCGCGAGTTGGATTATATTCTTGCCGAGGGGAGACGCGGCGCGGCGAAAATGTAGACATCTTGTCATTCACCTGTAGATAGTTGGTAACAGCCAAGATTATGAAGGAAATGGCGTAGCAGATACAGTACAGTATTCCAGCGACGGGTCCCCTGCTCCTTTGTAAAGACAGCCTCTCGGAAAGTGTGGGTCGATCTGATTCTGAACACTCTTTATAAACCTGCATGGAATCACAATTACCCAAACCATAGCACAATTACCCATGTCCGATTGTTTACCACCTCTAGCAGTCTAGCAGACTTGGCTTAGGAAGGCAGCATGAGCTCAGTTCCTCTCACACATATTTACCATCTATTCACTCTCACTCACTAGCAAATTTCTATCTACCGTCACGCGGTTTTCATGTTCCCGCGCTGCGTGACCCAAATACTCCGCGCGCGCTGCGCGTCTCCTTTCTACGACTTTTCAGTTCACTGAGTAGAACAGGGGTGCGCAACGTGTGCACAGGTTTTCAACCCCATAACAAGGTTGAAATCCTGCCAGCAAGGGTATAACTCTCACCTGCTCAGTACGTCTCGTCACATCTGCCCAGCTGTACATTTCCTTAACTCGTCTGTGAGACTCAAACGGGGGTGCAATCTCACCTCTGTCGATCCTGTGTGACGGGACTCGGGAGTGATGTACGAGTATGATTCTGACTACAAGATGATCTCATATACTGATGCATCAGATATATCAGATATATCTCATATATCAGATGACAGATCAGTCAGAACCGCGACTATAATATGCCATTATAAATGGTAATTTAGGAAACTCTACCTGTCAATTGTGTCTAGGAGACCTCTGGATAACGAGTCAGGGCTCGCCTCCTCTGCCAGACACACAAAGTTCTCGGGAAACACCTCAACTATTCCACCCACCTGATCACGAAATCACGATCATACAGTAGAACGGTCAAACTGGGACGCTATTGATTTCAGCAAACACGTGAATTCAGCGACCCACGGCCCGGTTATCAGTTTTGGGATTATCGCACAAGGAAATATATGCAGCACATACCGATGTGCTGACAACAGGAAGTCCACAGGACACAGCCTCCACTATAGCCATGCAGAACGCCTCCGTGAGGGACGTATTGAGGAAGATGTGACCCTGGATGAGCACATCACGGACTTTGCTCTGTTCCACGTTACCTAGCAACGTGACACGTTCGTGTAGCCGGTGTTGTTCTCGCAACTCTTCCAACATCAGCCTCTGGGAGAAAGGGAGGGAGGAGTAATGGAGAGGGAGAATAGGGAGAGGGAGAATAGGAATTAGGAGTAGAGAATGGAGTGCGATGACGAGAGAGAGAGGGGGAGAGGAGTAAGGGAGAGGGAGAATAGGGAATTAGGAGTGGGGAATAGAGTGCGATGACGAGAGGGGGAGAGGAGAACAAGCTCGATATATCGCATGTCATGGCATGACGTGAGTGATAGCACAATTGTGGAATGTTACCTTTGGTCCGTCTCCTCCGATAAGAAACCGAACTCTATTATCAGCAGCACATAACTTGGGTATGATTCCAGACAGCAAGTCGATACCTAAAATACGTGATCGGAGATCAACTCTAGTTGGAGACAGATAAATGACAGATCTCAGTAATGATTACAATGCATTCCACGGAAGAGTGTGACGACAGACGAAAAAACGGAGGCAGTAGATTTTTATTTTATTGAGGTAAATGTACCTTTTCTGTACACAAGTCTGGACATAACAACAATAACGATTTCGTGGCTTGGGTCAGGAGGGCTCTCAGTCGGCACAAAGAGGGAAGTGTCGATAGCGTTGGGGATAACACGGACCTGTAGAATGGATGAATACTGAGTTGAGCATGCAACAGCAGTAAAAAGCATGAGATGAGATCATTATAGCTAAACTGTCACAGTGTCGCACACTTGAATGTGAGCCAAGTACAATTGACGAGGCGAGCATCACTTATCCCAATCAAGTACCTTCTCAGGAGGAATCCTAGCCCTGAGCACGGTATTTTCCTTGCTCGTGTGAGATACACAAATCACACCTCCAATGTCACCAAGTGTAAACTCCAGCATTTTATTCGTCATGATGGCGCCAAAATCGTTAAACCCGAACAGGGAGTGATCTGCGAGTAAATACTTTTCACAAGGAGTAGGAAGATAGCTCATTTAGCGAGATGGTAAAGCTGCAGACTCTAGCACTAACCAAGAAGCCGGACCACTTCTTCGCGGGAATACGCGCAAATTAGGTGGTCGGTTTTCTTGGATAGTGTCCAAACTCGCGCAGACAGCTAATACCAACTGGTCAGTACCTGTGAACACGGTTCGTAGTCCCATGATCTTGGCACTGAGTAGAGCATCAAGAGCGAAGGAGGAGAATGCAGAGTGACCGTGAACAACTTCTATCTGCTCTCTGAAAATTGGGTGTACAACTGTTAGTATACTTTCATACATGGTACTACGATTCATAAATAACAAACGTCAATAGGTAATTCAACGCTCATTCGGGATTTGAAACACCGAATCTGTCAACTGCTCACCTGATGAAAATATGTCGAAGAATGGGAAGGGAAGTCCAGAAATTGGGAATGATAACCAGCCTGATGAGCATGTAGAACGGAATGTAGTACACCTTGATAAACGGTTTCAGATACCTAACCCCAGTACGGTCGTCATAGCAATGGGTTACTATGACAACCTTGTGACCTCGCTTGTAGAGGTTCTGAGCGAGGTTGTAAATGTGACATTCAACCCCTCCGAAATTAGGGTAGAAGAAGTCCGAAATGAGACATATCTTCATTCTGCGGGGTGGAGAGATGAAGTTCGGTAGGAAGTGGGTGAAGATCAGAAAGTTTTGGCTTCGTTCCTTTCACATGGTGCGAAGAATCTTCAGAACATAGCTAGGGGAAAGTTTTTGCTAGTCTGACACAGCTTCAACAATTACAAAGAATACGCGTCAGATAAAATGTTACTAACCTTCCCTATGTTACACGGAAAGTAATAAACGCATGAACTAAACAAGCTCGAAGAGCTTTCATCGTCAAATATAACCAAAACCAAGCTTACTAGCTAGTTTAACATAAACCATAACAATATACCAGCATTATTCTCAACAACGTTTGATAGCATAGTTAAATAGCTAGAGTAGATCATTAGAACCTCCACGTCTTGTCAACTAACAATCAACTGAGCGAAATAAATCATTCTGTTTTTGTCTTTCCATCTACAACTGTACTTGAGTCTGTATCTTTACTCTGATCATTACTGACACCAGTGACACCAGCATCGCTGACACCACTGACACCAGGTAGTTTGAGTGTCCACTGGAGAGCCCAGACCGGTAGGAGCAGGTAGCAGTACGATGTCCAGGTCCACACACCGAGCGTGTACTTGCTCTCGATTACAGAGGTGGCGTGGTCCACTACCGACGATAATATTCCCACCTGACAGAAATGAGCGAGTACATGTGAATTGTGGGTTATTTGATTTCTTGTGATTTCTTCAAAATGGCAGAACGAGAGACTACCGTTCTATGGCGCATATAAAAACCGTCAATTATAGATACGCATCTTATGATTTGCACACCTTGTTTGGGTCAAGATGGATAATTGTGTAGAGATAGCTGTACAGCAACACCAATACTATCGGATTGACCAGAAGCAACAGGACACGTTGAGCAACCCTCGTCATTCTATCGGCCGGAAACTGGGAAATATAGCTCCAGATTACTTTTTAATAGTCACGATTCATTGATGTTTTCAGTGAAAACATCAATAACTTGTATTAAAGTGGAGGTGAACTCTAGCTTGAATATTGAAAACTTTTACATATTCAAGGAACAGCAATTGTCACAGAACTTCCATCTCAATATACTGTTATCTGGCGATGACCAAACCTGCAGCATGAAGACAAGGGATGAGGGCAGGGCATAGAATATTGTAAGTGAAATGTTGAGCATACTCAGCAGCACCAGTGTGAACAAGTGCAGGAGAAGAACAAACTGAAAAGGAGGGCTTTATTTGAACAGTCTCTTTGAAACACGTATTTCACTCGTTTAAACGCACTATTTGGATAAATTTTCGTCACTGCTTCGAGGAACTGGTGTCAACGAATTCCATCGTCAGCATTCCTACGTCACTGTTATGCAGTGGTGTCAGCAAGTTGTGACGAATGAGTTCCCTAATCGTCACACAACCCTGTTCTGACGAACTGGTGTCAACGAATTTCATCGCATACATTCCTACGTCACAGTTATGCAGTGGTGCCAACAATGTCCCAACGGATTCCGTCGCCAGAATTTCAGCGCCATGAATGGATGTCAACGGCTATGGATGAATGGGTATACAGTTCATTGTCCAATGTTCCTAGGTCACGGCGGCAACCTTCTCACTGTATTCTCCATGCGCGCGTGCGAAGAGCGCCGTGCGAATGGCAATGAAATTGTGTGAGTTCAATGTATATCAAACCGCGCGCTACGCTAACAAATATTTATTAGTGAGACCGTTCCCATAGTTGAAGAAAACCGAACTCTCAACAGAAATGAAATTTAGGGTCGCAGTTTGGCAGTGTGGTTGTCATATTCCTCGTAAGGAATACTCTGTTTGACTGTTTTCCAAGAGAAAAACCGATGCTCTCGACAGATATCAAGCAATATGTCAATATACAACTTACAGCTTGATGGAGTCTCCAATCTTGCCGCTGTGTTGTGAGCAATCCACCTCCTATTACCAGCATTTGAGAGGCGCCAAGTAGAATAACGATGTTGTTACTATTCAGTAGTGATGTCATGGCTTCATTTATACACGCAAATAGGACAGCGTGTAGAAATGGGTAGACACAGTCGATTGTGTTAACATCTGGAAATACAGTTAGTTCAACAATACAAAATACAGTTAAACACTGTTACCCTTGATAGACAAAGTTCGGCTTACCAATGCTTGAAAAGAAGATTTCAGATGCCTTGACGGCAGACTGTTGACCACATGAGAACCAGAGTCCAAGTATTCTAACAGCTATGGCACCAGCAACCAAACCACACGGCACCATATACACACTCAGACAGACAAAGCGCTCCACACACGGCTGAAGTATTGGGGAAAGACTTATGAATACAGTTATCCAAATACCAAAGGTACCGTAAGGAAACGCATACTTATGGGAAAAACAGCAAGTGATTGGTTAACGATGAGGTGTGACTAAGCTCAATCACGCCATAGCACCCGCATTCACGCGTTACGTGTAACGTCTTACCATGAGATAGAAGTAGTAAGCGGTGTGAAACTGTTCCTCGAGATTATTCACACTCCGTAGCACACTCTCTGTGAATCGGCCGATGTGCTGCCACGAGAAATGCGCGCCCCGACTGGTTTCAGTGCGCACCCCTACTGCATGTATGTTGTAAGGGTGGTACATTGCACTGGGAAATGATACCCTGCCAGCAGCCTGTAATATACGGGGAGTTAACAATAGAATGACGAGTTATGGACATTGACTGTTTGTTTGCGAGTGAATACTGTATAGTGTAGTGGTGAGACAGCTCAAGCGATCTCGGTAATCTAGTGAATCACGATACCCCAATACACCGTTGTCCGTGATGTGATCTGATCTAACGAATAACCACGGGACCTACGGCAGCTCATAGGTGTAAGCTCCAGGTGATCCAATGATCAACCCATGGCACCGTGATGCGATCTGATCTAACCTATGAGGATCACAACAGTTAAACAAGTGATACACGAGACGCTAGCGTCACCTGACCCGATGCTAAGTGAACAGTGTAACAAGGTCTCATCGACTATAAATACGAACAAGATCCATTACACTCATCTCACACATTGCCTCCATTTTGCAACATGACTACCTCTCTTGAACAATTCATCCTGAGTTACTCCTGCGAAACAATCATCCCTCACCCCCCAATATTCCACCCTGACTGCCACCCTACCCCTGAGCCCTGCCCTCTTTCCTCTGACTACACTCTTCCCTCCCCTCCATTCCTTTACAGCAGCCCACCTCTACCCTATCCTTGCTTCCCTGACACCATCCCATCTCCTGACTACAACACCCTTCCTCCTGACAACATCTTTCCTATCTCTGACTACACCCTCACTCTCCCTGACAACACCATTCCGATCCCAGACAACACCATTCCTGACAACAATCCCTCTCCTCCTCAAAACGACAATCTCGACGATGTTCTCCTAATTCTCTCGCAAGACCCCACCCTACAAGAAGACGACCCCGCTCCCCTCCCATCTGAACCATCTCCCTCTGTTGTGGTACATCACCGACCAGTCCACTCACCTTCAACCACCACATCTGATATCGACAACCCCTATTGGACCGCACAACAAATCCTCGCCTACCTCACCGATCCTACTCCCCCGCCCTCCCTCACTCCTCCACCGCCATCTAATACTCCTTCCCCGCCCTCCCTCACTCCAGATCCCTACCCGCACCAAACCGATCTGACTCTCCCTGCATCCCGGAGAGTAAGAAAGAGCTCCTCAACCACGAAACCCTACTCCACCAATCCCCGCACCAACTTCACCTCCTCCCAACTCTCTGCCCTGGAGGAGAGATACTCCCGGAGCAAGGTGATGGTTAAGGATGAACGTGAACATTTTGCGGAGGAGATTGGTGTAGCGGAGACAGCTGTGAGAAACTGGTTTCAGAACAGACGTGCTAAGGATAAGAGGAGACAGGATGTCGAGAGACAGATGCAGACAGCTGCTATTACCCGATCTGTGTCTTGATTTGGTGCGGATTTGTGTTTATTATTTATGTATGATATAAATTATTGATGTTTTCTCCTTCAACACAATCTCCGACTCAAATAATTCTCAAATCAAAATTTAAATTCAATGTACCTGCCAAGCCATGTTTGCATGAAGTCCCAGCAAATTCCCCATGAAATCACCAATATCGTGTGGTTCATTCCTCAGGATAAGTGGTATCCTCTCTTGTCGACAGATTTGTCTCACCAGCACCACCTTAGGACGGAAATCAAATAATGGGGGAATGGTATATATTTCTGACAGAGATCAGTGGTCACGATATAGCTTTCCGCTTTATCAATTTTCATTAGATGTACCCATGATTTTCAGCTTATTATAGTCGCATAACTGATCGATGTCAAGTTATCAAAACTCACTTTCATTGCCGCATAGACCATATTGAAAATCAATCAGTACACATGTTTTCATTGGTCAAAAGTTTTTGACCTAGAATAGGTATCATCTTCTATTGACAGTTAATTCATGAACAGCCAATGGATGTGACTGATAACTGACCAGGTCAATGTCGGGTAGCTGTCCATTGATAGCCTCAACTAACATCCTCATTCTGTCAAATGTCTGCTGTGGCATGTCAAGATGTAGGGCAGCTTGTATCGCACCTGCAACAGATGTGATTATAAACTGCCCATCTTGCATAGAGCTTCCAGAGTATAATTGTACCTAGCGAACCCAGTCAACACGATTTACATCGTCCTAGGATCAACACACACTTTAGCAGGATTGATAGCACGGCTCACCAGAATGTGTAAATATGGGCGAGGAAGTGATGTATGGTAAGGTCCTCACATCATGGTACGCTTGCAACCATGCACCAACGCCATACTCCTCTTCCTCTGAAACCTGAATAATTTAAACTGAATTTCACAAAGTCACAAAGGCGGAAGGGAGAATAAAATGCAACTTTACCTATTGCAGTCAAATCGGAAACAATTCTGATACCGACACGTTATCGAATCAATGTCACCTTTTATTTTTAACATTTTATTGGGTAGATAGTCACCCTAATTAACCCAATTAACCAAATTACCAGGAATATAACATCTTTAGCCCAGATGGTCTGTGTTGTTATGAGGTGAGCGAGGGATAACATGAGCGGAACCGCGTACTGCACATCTCTCAACGTCGTAGAGAAGACTATGGATTCCGTACTGGCGATCTTCGGAGCTCGGTACACCGCGTACGTGTTTTCTCCGCTAATCTAGGAGAAGGAGAAGGGGTAATTATTTTTGATGATCTACTGCACTACCTATCGATTGATGGGGTATCTGTCAGTCACACTTATGTGAGTAAAGATATATGGATTTCATCCAGTTAAGTTCCAACGCCAATCTACAAAAAATTATTATGCAAAAACTATAACCTCATCCCCGTGCAGAGGTCTCCGGACAGTGAAGTTGTGTGAGTGAACCTCCAGTCCCAACTCACGGAACTGGTGAGCGATCCACGTGCGTTGCGCGTCACGCGTTGCGTGTGATTGAAACTCTTTGTTCAGAGTTACTGCAATCTGGGGAGGGGATCTGTGATCAGAGAGTGTCAGCCGTTAAGTGACATGACGTCAATAACTCGTGTTCACCAACACAAAATGAAGATTGGCTATGCCTAAGGACTGTTATAGGAGAAATAGCATCCCTCATTTCAGAGTAATGTGTGCCGCAGTTGGGTATCACAAGTTATTCCAAAATCCAACCCACTACCTTAAGAGACATATTTATGCGGATCAAAATCCTGGAGTTTGAACTATCGGGGAACGAAAATATAATGATTTTCTCAAGAAATTCCCAAATTTCTTCCCCATAGATATGACATATGTGTCCTGAGGTAACTCATTGCAGCAACCCGACCCCATACTGTCACTATAGTAGTAGGTGTAACTCACGCTCTGTTGTTGATATTTGGTAACAACATATCCGGGGAGGAGCGCGTTTTCCGACACAAATGTGTTCTGATTGACCCTCATGTCAGCGAATAAGAGTATCCCAACCACACCCGCTATATACAGAAGTGCACCTGTGTGAGCAGCAGGGGGGTTATGGTGAGGTGTGAGGCGTGAGAAGGGTAGAGATGACTGCCGACTGGGAAAGTCGGGAGGGCACTATCGGGAAGAGATTTTTCCATAGATAGCTTTTTCCATCGAAAAAACAACTTGCGAAGTGCTCAACGAAAAAGTTTGTTGAAAAAAGACAATCTGAGTAGCAGTACTGTATATTTTGTATATCAAAAGATCGTTGAATAAACTGCGAGCTACTTACAGAGGATTGAGTTTTTAGATGTTATCAACGTCTGTAACTGTCTTACTCGAGTACGATTCAGAAGTATCTTCATCACAACTCAATACTTGCTAAAGAGGTAGATGGAAGAGAAAATTGTTCAGCTGCAGTTAAATATACTCAATAGAAGTACTCAATAGAAGTACTCAATAGAAGCATAGTATACTCAGTATAGTACCTACTATCTGTACACTATATAGCTGGTTGAGGTCGATACCTAATATTGTGGTCCTCGTATATCAAATTTCGCGATGGATGACATGCTACCTGATGATGTGCAGGATTGTGAACTACATATTCTGAAGTGTGCAATGTATGATTGTATACTGTACAGTGTACACTGTACATTGTACAGCATACACTGTACATTGCACAATGTATACTTGTGTTGGTTTGGTATGAATGTTTATCTGATACTAACCATACCACATCAGTTTTCTTAGCTAGACTATGTCGTTGTCCAATTAGACTCCACCCTGCCCAATGATCATCGGTGTTGTTGTATTCAGTATGATTCAATATCATTCAGTAGTCAATCACGGACTATAACAGCGCTGTACAATCAAGCTTGTAATAATTGCGATAGAACTCCATTCAAAATAAATATAATAGCTCAGTGAAAATGTGAATCCAAATTGCCTAATGCACCCATTAACAGGCAACACGGAAGAGCAAATTCTACCTTAAGCCCACAATCCTATGAATTTCACTGAGATTCCGCTCCGCAATCTCAGACGCTGTCTCAGTCCCTGACTCTAAAACACTGTCAATAGTCACGTGATCATCCAACAACTCCATCGCACGTGTCCTTACCGGACGTATCGTGTCGACAAGTACCTCGGCTAACTCCATCTTCAAATCCAGAACATTCCCACCCTCAAACCGCCCTTCAACCAGTTCCATATCTTCCCCACCGACAACTGATAAGAGATGCATCAAGTTCTGTACACCAGGTCTCTGCTCTGTATTGTCTCGTGTTATCGGACCCAGAGAATCGGTAACAGCTTTCTTCACTTTCCGCCTAATAACATCATCGCTATCCATCATCTCAATAACTCCCACAGCTTTGCCATAGGATTTGCTCATTTTAACTCCGGGATCAGCCAGACTTTTCACTCGTGGTGCCTCAGTAAGCAACTTATTTACCGGATTGAACACACTGCACTTGTAGATTCTGTTAAAATTCGTTGCCATGGCATTGCAGAACTCTATGTGGATGTTCTGGTCCTCTCCTACAGGGACGTGGGTCCCGTGGAATAGCAGGATGTCAGCTGACATAAGGACAGGGTAGGTGAGCAGCGCTAGATTGTCATGGCGCTGAGATTTCTCCTTGTACTGCGGCATCGTTCTCAGTCTCTGCACAAATCCTGCAGGGGAAGATGGCATACTACGTGGTAAAACAATAAAAATCTTTTAGAACAATGTTTAATTAGAATTTCCCGACCGCGATTATTGCTGCTACCTGACGTTGCTGCAGTAGATAAGAGCCAGGCCAAGGCAGTGTGCTGTGGAACGGTACTGTGTTTGTAGAGTATGCTCTGGCTCACATTCAACCCCAGTGCTAGTAACACAGCTACCTGGGTCCTTGTGTTGGACTGCACATCGCCGGGAGAAATTCTACTCGTTAGAACGTGGTTGTCGGCAATCCTAGGACAAGATCGTCAGTCATGATTAGGGGCTTCATTTGAAACAGAGATGACCAGTGTTCAATGAAGTTAAATCGAAATCGAATGCACTTGACTCACCCAAAGATGCAGCCTCTGTTTGTATCTTGTAAAGCTATCCAGTGCCGCAAAGCACCGAGATAATTCCCAAGATGAGGCTTCCCAGTAGGCTGAATGGCTGATACTATTTGACTTTTGACGCATGATGTGGAAAGAGATCTCGAATACGCTAACATGGAACAAATGTGAGTCCTAAAATGGAGTTAACATAGGATAGACATTAGACATTGAACCTGTACGATAGCCAATTCAATAATTGGGATATTGACAGATACCTTTAACCGTATCAAACTTGAACTTGAATTGAAATTATTCAACTCGACTTTTCAAAGACTCAAGCTACCCAGTGACAGACCAAAGAAAGCCACACCAGTTAAAAGTGTAAAGTGCTGATATTCGTGAAACTTTACTATCAACTGCAGCTGAATCACGGACTAACAGAACACATCCATTGATATTGAAATAATTTCATGAGTCGATAATAATCAATGTATTTCTGTATAAGTCAGTTTGATACTTGCTCAATTAAAACTGAAAGTGAAAAAGAGATCATGGAGCTTTAATACTACATTCAGTGTTTGGACAGCTCCTCCAAAAGCTTCTTCCTCCGCTTCTCGAGCTCTGATTCGCTAATATCATCCTCAGACTCATTATCACTTTCCCCACTCCTGTCGTCTTTGTCACTCTGAGCCTGCTTACTCGATTTCTTCTTCCTCTTTTCAGTCTCCGACTCGGTATCAACTTTTTCTTTCTTCTTCCTTTTGCTCTTTTTCTTCTGTTTTTTCTCCTTCTTTTTGGGCTCTTCCTTCTCTTCCTCTGACAAATCTTCTTTCAGTTTCTTGTGCTTCTTTTTCTGGGTTTCTTCATCACTTGTTCCTGATGCTTCTTGTGAGGGTGAACGCTTTGTCTTGTGCTTCTGCTTCTTTTCCTTCTTCCGTTTCTTTTTGTGCTTATCATAATCATCTGAATCTGACTCTGGCTCTAGGGACGCCACGAAGTCTTTGAAGATCTTCATCCTGCTCTTATCATCATCTGAAAATGCAAGGTAAGCAGGATCTTTTTCAAACCTTGCCTTGACATCTTGCCATCCATCACCTGACCCTATTTGAGGACTGGCATCCTTGAGCATGTGTTTGAATGCTGTTTCCCTTCGTTTCAACTTCCTTTCCTCAGCACGCTGAGCTTCCTTTTCCTTTGCCTCAGCTTTTTCCAGTAGATTGAGAAAGTGAAGTTTGATGTTCCCTTTGTCAATGTTCACCGTTTTGTCATTAGCAGAGATAATGGAATGGAACTTTTCGTATGAGGTATCTGGCTCCACTTCAAAATTTGCAGCCCTGAGCACCTCTTTGATGTTTTTCTTGTCTTCATGCATTGTTGACTTCAAGTCCTCAAGGTAAAATTTGAAGAGATCCAATGGTGTTGAACCTGGTTGACCAAGCATAACAGTGTATCGAGGGTCTTTGCTTATGAAGGGATATAAATCAGCCCATAAAGAAGTTGAATCAAGCTTCTTCTTTTCATGTAACTCAGTCAAGAGAATGATGAAGTTATCTCGATTTATTCGCTGAGTTCTCTTTTCTTTTGCAAACTTTTTTTGCTTCTCGTCCTCAAAGTCAAGTTCTAGAGCTTTGATATGTTCCATGAAGATAACAAGCATGTCCTCTTTATCAATATTTTCGAAGAGGATATTGTTTCTGAAAGGTTTATAAGCTGAAAGCACCTCTTGAGCATCATTCCAAGTTGTCTTATAGGAAATTTCTTTAACCTCTTCCAGTAGAATAGCCAGTTCTTCCTTTTGCTTTGCTCTGAGCTCTGCTTCTTCTTTCTTTTCTTTCTTAGACAGAAAGAAAAGTGCATCCTCAAAAACATCTTTTCTATCCCTGTCTGGAACAACAGACCACTCTTTTTGAGATTCCAGCAATTCGTGTGCTTTTCGATAGAGCATGTTAGAGTTTATATGAGGATGAGTTGTGAGATAATCGTAGAGCTTTTCTTTTGCTTCTTTGGCAGCTTGCCGTTCTTCTTCCTTCTCCTCTTTTCCTTTCTGCGTTTTATAGGCATTAAATGCTTGCTTCTTCTCATTGAGTTTTGGGATAGCATTGTAACGTTTGTCAGAGGAAATGAGCTTCATTGCTTGTTCCCAGGAGGCAGTAGACATCACACCTTTATCCTTGAGAAGCTGTTTGAATGCATTCTTAGCATCTTCTTTATTCTCATAAACAACTTCTTCTCCATCTGATTCATTCCCTTTTGCCTTTTCACCCTTTCCTTCAGCATCTTCATCATCACTTATCAAGATATCTTCTTTAGCCTCCTTTTCTTCAAGTGCTTTTATCTCCTCCTTGATTTTGGTATACTCCTCTGGTTCAGTCCAAGTTGATTCCTTTGTGTCAGAGTTGTAGAAATACACTTTACCTGAAAGTATTGAGTTATAATCTAACTTATCATCAATGGATTTATTTCATTATATCAGAAAAATTTCATAACTTCAACACTGCAGTACCCACCAGTTTCAGCTTGCTTATGTTCTTTCCAGGGGCATTTGGACAGAAGACGTTCAGAGGGGGTTTTCAACTCTTCTGGCTTGGACCAAGATGATTCCTTGGTGTCATTATTGTAGTAATATGTCCTTCCATCTGGAGATATATGCTCACTCCATGGACCTGATTTCTTCTTTTTCTTATTGTTGGTTGCATTTTGAGTCATTGCCATTTGTGCCATAGCCATCATTTGGGGCATCATCATCATCATATTTGGGTCCATCATACTCATGTCAGGTATCGGAACTGAGTTATCAGACAAAGGCATATTCTGATGACTGGGTGCTCCTGGCAAAGGGATTTCAGAAGGATTTATTTTGGGTGGTCCTGATATTTGTTGTCGGCTTATTGGTCCTGTATTCATGGATGGTTTAAGGACAGCAGGACTTGACACATTCTGAGGATTGTTAAAGCTATGTACTAAGTGCTGGGGTCTGGCTGAATTCCTGTTCAGCATGAAATTTATACCAGATCCTGGTGGTTGCCCCGGAGGAAAAGCCATACCCTAGAAAATTGAATAACTTTATTATACAGTAAAAGGAAATTTTCAATCAGTAAAAGGAAAATTAATCTTTTCATCAATAATCAAATAATATGTTAATAAGTAGTTGCTCAGAGTCCTGTCATGGAAATGCAAAAGGCATTACATGTAATAATTCAATGACCTTGAATTGAAATATTAATGATTTGAAGGTGCAATGTGTATCGGATCAAGTCAAGAAATGAAATTGAAGTATGAATAATATTTAATCTTAGTAGCCAAGAGAAAGGGAATAAATATTTACTAAACGCAATTTTTAAATTATTGATAGGCAGCTAAGTGCCTATGAAGTGTAAGCTACTATCTGAGTTATGACTGAATGTAAGTTGTGATGGTTGAAGACCATAATATTTATATTATTATTATATTATATTATTACTAGTAGATACATTCATAAAACACGATGATACAGCTGTTTGTAAACATTTCTATTGGCAATGCAATCTAAATGTATCCACAATGCATTGATAGCAAAGCAATTTTGAACAACGTTGGCTGTCGATAATTTTAATTCAAGCGCGCAAAATTATTCTCAGACAGAGAGAGATCGAAAGCTGGCTTGCATCAGCCGAGTGAATTTTAAGCATTGCCAGGTCCATGCAATAAGAGTGATAAAGGCGCGTGCGCGCCGCGCGCAATAGACAATAACAGCAGACATAGACACTGTACTCGGATGTTCCCGCGCTGCGTGACCCAAACACTCCGCGCGCGCTGCAGCGTCTCGGCCTTTCTACGACTTTTCGGTTTTCAGTTCACTGAGTAGAACAGGGGCCGGGGCGCGAGAACCTCTGTTTCTCGAGCGCGCGAGGAACAGAGCGCAGAGGTCAGGCAAAATCTGACAAAGAAAACGAAATTCGAAGCGAAATTCTCGAACGAAATATAAATCATAAATACTCGACAAGGTTTATCATCAATCGACCACATATGTTTACATTTCCCTGTACACGTTGGACTGTGTATTTGTAGGATTTTACCCTACCGTCGGTGCGCGCGATTTTCAATCCGCCCTTGCCAGGGATAAAATCCCGCTGTTCCCGTGCTGCGTGACCCAAATACTGCGCGCGCGCTGCGCGTCTCCGTGGTTTGGACTTTTCAGTTCACTGAGTAGAACAGGGGCGCGCAACGTGTGCACAAATCCCGCCAGCAAGGGTAGGGTGAAATCCTACAAACTGTGTATACGTATTCAACTATGTGAACTGCAAGGTCGGCGCGGCAGAATGATTCATGCAAATGTTATCTAAATCATTTAGATCAAATTCAGATAAATCGCATTTACTAAATGTTACATGAATGTTGCTTGATATATGTCACAGTAGTAATGTCATTCATGCGATTTATCTGTCATCTGCTGATTATGTGGATGCTTCATCAAAATATTTTACTTATTTATCAATTAATCAATTATGGACATGTGACTGACTCAGTGTTTCTTTAGTAACAATTGTGCAGATTTCCTGTCACTTCAGGGGATTTTTAAGGTAGAGGATAATATAAATGGTAACATCAATTGTTCAAGGGAGTGATATAGTTACATACTTGATGATAGAGATAATTTTCCCAGCTAGTTTTCTTGAGAATGTCTGAATTGAACTTATGCGGAGTTACTGCTGATGATATGACAAGGATATCCTTTCGCCTTCTTGTCCCAGCAAATGTGAGTGTTTGATACAGTCGATCTTACTAATTATGAGAGGTCCTCATATATTTATGTGTATGTCTTCCAGCACGTGCACCTCATTATGTAGATAGGTATAAACAGAATTTGCAAGATTAAAATATAGATTTGAATGTACAATTAATCAAATTATGACAACTGTGTCTGTATTTTCAGTCTGCTGGGTCAATAATTGGGCCTAAAGGAGAGACAATCAAGAAAATGTCTTCTCAACACAACGTGAGTGAGTTTACAATGAGCTAGTTTGTGCAACAGTTCTACAAGTTGATTCTTTTATGCCTGTTTCTAATGATCTGGATTCCCAGTATTCCATCTAAAATCCCAAATATTGTAGCTTCTTCTTCCATTCAAAAAAGGTTTTTGAATTCCTGCAACAATTTTGGCTCTTCTGTCTCCTATTTGCAAACTTCCTAGATGACTAACTTAGTTCTTCTCCCCAAGGCTTACCTCAGAGTTCCAGAGATACCTCATGCTTCTGAACGGTAATCACCCTGTTCAATTCTTTATCTAAGAATCTCGATCTCCAGTTTCTCCTCCAAGTTGCTTTCTTTATTCAATCTTAATCTCTTGAGTGTAGAAAATAGAATGGGATAAATTGAATAGAATGAATTTAATAGAATTGAATAAATTTGATAGAGCTGAATCGAATAGAATTATGTTTTTACAGTACAAAATCAATGAACACACAATATACCTATTTTGGTATAGAATAGAAGCGTCTTTCTATAGAACAAAAAATGTATATTATGTTCATTGATATTGTGCTGTAAAAATATAATTCAAATCAATAAAAATGGTGTTGTGCTGAGAAGGAGCACTTGGTCTATTAACAAGGCCACCCAATAAAGGAATTATTATAGCATATTTAATCATATTGTTCATGAAAAACGAACATATATCTTAACAAATATATCTCAACTATTTGTCTTAATTGTATGGATGGGCCGTATTTCCTGTGTACTAAGACGCCTTTTAGACCTATGCTCAAGAGGACAGTTCTAAGCTGAGCCCTACACATTGAAGCAGTCAATATGTACATCAAGATTGCTATTCATACTTCACTGGGTTGTGCTTCATCATGCCTAACCATCTCATAAGATGTAACAAAATCATCTTGGAACTGTTGATAAGTTTGTGTGATAGCAACTCCTTTCAGATTGGTGCTCATATCTTGCAATCTTGGCAAGGTACCTTCGATAATAAAGCAGCTGTGTAGACCCATATTTAAAGCTCTACGGGAAGATAATAACATCCCTGAGGAACACCACAGTGAGATACTTGTGTTAGTTGACTCACAGCAGGCTGGTTACCTAGTGGGCAGGGGAGGTGAAAAGCTCAAGGATCTTAGACTTGTAAGTTTCCCAAGTTCCGGAGACTTGCCTGATGAAATAAGATAAAATTCGAACAATTCTTTGTGATGTGATTTCAATAGTGCATCGTTAGTCGGATATAGTTTGGACATATATATCTTCTGTTCCTCGTTAAAGTATTGAATCTACATCCAGGATACAGGCTGTAATCGATTCAAGATCTACAAAGACAGATTACCCTACTCGGAAGAAAGGGTCTGTGAGATACAGGGCGGAGAAGACTCAGTTGTTATGGCAGCCCACTTAGCACTTGAAATACTGGCCCAGCACCCAGTCCCTCATGATCACATCAACTACATCCCTCTTCCTGATACGATCATGGAAATGGGGGATTTTGGTGGTTATGCCAGATTTTCTATGGGTCAACAGGTGCAGTACTTAATTTCGTATCCCCTTGACAGATTCAGAACTCATCGTCACCATTTATATATATGAAGGAACCGTAATTCTCATTTCATACAGGACCTCAGGAACCGCATTTCCTCCTCCAACGGGGATTTACGGAACTCCCGTCTATCAATCGGATCCCGACACCAAGACCACACACCACACCATCACGACCAACTGCCGCCTTCTCCCCGCCATGGCAACGTGCGGAGGAATACTGCAGTAGAGCGTGACAGGTCGCCATTGCGGGGAAGTGGTGTCAAAACGAAGGATATTTACATTGATGATTGCTACACTCGACATGTCATTGGAGCCAGAGGATCTCAGATAGAGAAAATTAGGTTAGGAGAAAATAATTTGACTTTCGGGAGTGAGATATGACCATTTAGAAGAACACACGAATTAGAAAAACACGCGAATTGGTAACGTTTTGGCATTCAACATTCGCACTGATCACTCTACAGGAGTAGATCGGGAGCAAGCGTGCAGGTAGCAGACGACGAAACAGTTCAGAACAACGAACGGAAAATTGTCATAACTGGCAGACAATCCGACATTGACCTGGCTCTAAAGTTGATAAACGAGGCGATAGCGAACCGTATTAACATAATACAGCACGATGATCAAAGGAATGACGACAGAATGGGGGATCAGTTCGACTACGTTAACGAACTGTTTGATAGGATATCACTCGTAGTTCCATTTCACGACATCAACAACGTGAGTAACGAGTCTCTAATCTCTATTTATAGAACTTTTGTTGTTGCTTAGTAAACTCTTTGCTATGGAAACCATTCCTAACACATGAATCACCCTGACAGAACGATCAAAGCATAATAGAGGAGATAATCAGCATTGCTGACACCGATACTTCAACAGTGATGGGTCCACGAAATGGTCGGATAAACGACATGCGGCACTACACAAAGTGTGACATAGTCGTTCAGAATGACAATGAAGTTGTCCACGGTTTGCGGAGGATAAGGCTGCGAGGAACACCGCGACAAGTTCACCGTGCGATATTCATGATCAGGAACATAACACATGTCATGCGATGAACTCTGTGTACATTGTACAATGTTCACTGTTCAGTGTATTAGTAATGTCCTCCACGTTTCGGACAGTAAGCATTGCACTAATGTACTTTGAACAATGTGCATTGTTCTTTATGATAGTTCTATTTATATTTCAGGCTCTACTAGACTTGATCAGAATAGTCATCAGTCAGTACTTCCCTTGTCAATTTCTAAGTATCTTTCCCGTAATTTAATGTCATTCGTTGGTTGATACTGTATTTGTTAAGTTGATATCCGATTAATTTTCTTGTCCAAACTCAATTCGGTCGATTAGATAATGTCGATAAGATAATGTGTGAATTTGGTAAATAATTGTTCCCACTATGTACATTGTACATGTATTCTGTTCCATTTCGACAGCAAAATGAGAAATCCCAAGTGCTTCTTCGACGTTGCGATTGGCGGAGTAAAGGCTGGTCGGATTGTCATGGAACTGAGGAGTGACGTGGTTCCCAAAACCGCCGAGAATTTCCGTGCTTTGTGCACTGGAGAGAAGGGATTTGGGTACAAGGGAAGCTCATTCCACAGGATCATCAAGCAATTCATGTGTCAAGGAGGGGACTTCACCAATCACAATGGGACCGGCGGCAAGTCCATTTACGGGAGGAATTTCAGAGATGAGAACTTCAAATTGAGGCATACAGGGCCGGGAATTCTGTCGATGGCGAATGCCGGGAAGAACACAAACGGATCGCAGTTCTTTATCTGTACAAGCAAAACATCCTGGTTGGATGGAGCCCATGTCGTGTTTGGAAGTGTTGTGGATGGGATGAATGTTGTCATGGAGATGGAGAAAGTGGGGAGTCAGTCGGGAATGACGCGCAAGAAGGTGGAAATTGAGGATTGTGGTGAACTTATTGATGAAGAACTCGATTGACGGAATCAGGAAGGGTGGATTTGATCATGTCTTGGCGGAGAATTGCGATTCGTGTGCCGTGTTTGTGGTCCGTTGCTTGTAGTGTTTATGTGCTGATCTTGAGAATTTTATACATTTTGTATATTGGTTCAGTGATTGATTCGTTTCAATGTTATTGATATGTCAATTGCGGGTATTTGCCTCTATGTGCCATGTTCGAGTATTCATTCATTTTCGAAGGTTCTTAAACTAGCCCTGTTTCATTACTACTTCCCAAATAGCAAGCTCACCTGATAATCATGTCTCTTCCTCGATGCTTTTTCGACATCACCATTGGAGGCAAGCCCGCCGGACGGGTTGTCATGGAACTGAGGAGTGACGTGGTTCCCAAAACCGCCGAGAATTTCCGAGCACTGTGCACAGGAGAGAAGGGATTCGGGTACAAGGGAAGCTCATTCCACAGGATCATCAAGCAATTCATGTGTCAGGGAGGTAATACATTTCTCGCACCCTTCTCTCCGTTTATTCTTTACCTCCCNCCCTCCCTCTCCCACCTACTACCCTCCCACTACATACTCTCCCCTCCCTCTCCCACCTACTACCCTCCCACTACATACTCTTCCCTCCCTTTACCACCCTCCCTCCCCTCCATACAAATTCTTCTTCAGGTGACTTCACCCGCCATAACGGTACCGGTGGCAAGTCCATCTATGGAGAGAAGTTCCCCGATGAGAACTTCACCCTCAAGCACACTGGGCCTGGTATTCTGAGCATGGCTAATGCCGGGGCGAACACTAACGGCTCCCAGTTTTTCCTGTGTACTGTCAAGACACAGTGGCTTGATGGTAAGAGAACCTTTACTGTATAGGTTACCAGTACCATTCCTCTAGCTGTAGGTTACCAGTACCATTCCTCTAGCTCTATGTATTGCAGTATCGAAATTTATATTGAACGCTTCCCAACGCTAAACCATCCAGTAGACGAACTGTCTACTCCAGATGTCAAATGTCGATCACCGCCCCCTCAGGCAAGCACGTAGTGTTCGGATCCGTGGTTGAGGGCCTGGACGTGGTGAAGGCCATGGAAGCTGCTGGGTCGGATAGTGGCAAGACCAGCAAGCCCGTCGTTATCGCTGACTGTGGACAGCTGTAAATCCTCGGATCAAGTTTCTCTTGAATCTTGCCGTGCAAGATCATAGGCTTTTTAAAACATTTTATATAGTTCCTTTATCCAAAATATTGCCAAAATATATGAGCATATTCCCGCTTTTATCGTATTTGACAACTTGGCATGGCCCTGTTTATCAGGTGCCGGTTATTTTTGCATTTTTGTATCTTTACAAACAAAAGCTATTTGCCCTTTACTTTACTAAAAGTAGAAAAATTTATAAAACTTTCATTTTCCAATGAAGTTTTTGTTTCAATCAACGTCGTATAATGATGCATATGCCATACCTATACCTATCATGGTAAAAACGCCGAATTTAACACCACATGGAAGTAAATGGAACTGTGTTTTTGTTGCCAACATTACCACCCTTGTATTTAGCAATGTGATGGTTAAACAGAAGAAGAAGAAGAAAGTAACGAACGCGTCCCCTCATGAACTCCTACTCCTTACAGTATCTGATATTATAAAGGAGCTGATAGTAGCTCACAAAGCGAATAAAGATGTTAATCTGAACAAACTCAAAACACGGATATCCAGTAAGCATGGCTGTCCCATGCAGCCACGTCTTGTCGATATCATATCAGCAGTCCCCCCAGAGTATAAAAAAATCCTCCTCCCCAAGCTCCGTGCTAAACCTGTGCGTACCGCTAGCGGTATAGCGGTGGTAGCGGTGATGTGTAAACCGCATCGGTGTCCACACATCACATTCACCGGTAATATCTGCGTGTATTGCCCGGGTGGACCGGACTCTGATTTCGAGTACAGCACACAGTCGTACACGGGGTACGAGCCGACCTCCATGAGAGCTATACGGGCGAGGTATAACCCGTACCTGCAGACTCGACACAGAGTGGAGCAGCTCAAACAGCTGGGACACAGTGTCGATAAGGTGGAGTTCATCGTGATGGGTGGAACCTTCATGTCACTGCCGGATTCGTACAGGGACTACTTTATCAGGTGTGTGTGTGTGTGTGTGTATGTGTGTGTATACTGTATGTGTGTGTGTGTGTGTGTTCCCTACCACTTACTACTTAACCTCTCAAACCACTCTAACCTCTACTAAATCACACTTTTCTCATCAGGAACCTGCATGATGCGCTCAGCGGTCACACTTCCTCAAGCGTTGCTGAGGCTGTCAAGTTCTCTGAAAAGAGCAACACAAAGTGTATCGGTATCACCATAGAAACACGACCAGACTACTGCCTCAAGAAACACCTCAGTTCCATGCTATCATACGGGTGTACCCGACTTGAAATCGGAGTACAGAGCGTGTATGAGGATGTGGCTAGAGATACCAACAGAGGTAATTAGTTGGTAATTACTCCCAATTATACGTGATAACTGTCAGTAGTTAGATAATTACCACAAATCATTCCCATTATCAGGACATACTGCACGGGCTAGCTGCGAGTCATTTCACATGTCGAAAGACGCGGGTTTCAAAGTCGTCACCCACATGATGCCAGACCTGCCCAATGTAGGATTTGAGCGGGATATAGAACAATTTAGAGAGATATTCGAGAACCCGTTGTTCAGACCGGACGGGTTGAAGATATACCCGACTCTTGTGATCCGCGGTACTGGACTGTACGAGTTATGGAAAACGGGTCGGTATCGTAGTTACCCGCCGCACCTACTCATCGACTTGGTGGCGCGTATCCTGGCGCTAGTGCCGCCCTGGACCAGGGTGTACAGGGTGCAGCGAGACATTCCCATGCCACTTGTGAGCTCGGGTGTTGAGCATGGTAATCTCAGAGAGCTGGCCCTCGCCCGCATGAAGGATCTGGGAACGACTTGTCGTGACGTGCGAACCAGGGAGGTGGGAATTCAGGAGATTCACAACAAGGTGCGGCCGTATCAGGTAGAGCTGATACGGCGTGACTATGTGGCTAACGGTGGCTGGGAAACTTTCCTCTCGTACGAGGACCCGGAACAAGATATCCTCATCGGATTGCTACGACTGAGGAAAGTGAGCAGTGTAGCGTTTAGACCAGAGCTGGTAGACAGAGTGTCTGTGGTTAGGGAGCTACATGTGTACGGTAGCGTGGTCCCCGTTTCGGGGCGAGATCCGAGGAAATTTCAGCACCAGGGATTCGGGACTCTGCTTATGGAGGAAGCGGAGAGTATAGCTAGGGATGAGCATGGGTCCCGGAAACTGGCGGTAATCAGTGGGGTGGGAACTAGGAACTATTACAGGAAACTCGGCTATGAGCAAGATGGACCGTACATGAGCAAAATGTTGGAATGAACGGGGAATGAACTAAACAGAATGAGCGCCGACGAGTATTTGTTATTTGTGCTAGATTGTGTGTAGGTCAAACAGAGTTGATGTTGAAAATGCTGCTTCGTTTATGTTCTGTTTTTAGCGAATGACTGTAATATAATGTCTGTTTTACATAATTCCGATAATTCTTATGTATTGACGCCGTTTTACAGTTTTTCGTTCAAATCCAAGACCCAACAAATTGTAACTGCACTGATCCATATTCCGAGCAGCTATTTCCATCAACACGATTTCACCACCATTTACTGAGTTAACTTCACTAGTAGTAATCATGGATGAGACATCGAAGAAGTTGGCGAAAGTAACCAAGCTGCTCGGCAGAACTGGATCCCAGGGCCAATGTACTCAGGTAGTACAAATTGTACAGTAGATTATGGCGGATCAGGAGGCTCACCTGGAATTTTATCTCTGAAAAATGGAATTCGACCCTTCTGCTCCGCACGTGGATCACAGGGCTCATCTTAGGTGACCCTTCTGATCCTCGTTGCGCTTCCCTGGGGTCACTTTGGATTTGAGTGACCCTCCTGATCCACCTAAGGTGGATCAGGAGGATCATCGAATTTTGACTCGACCCCAGAGAAGCGCCACGTGGATCAGAAGGCTCACCTTAGATGAACCCTGTGATCCACGTGCGGAGCAGAAGGGTCAAATTCTATTTTTCAGAGATAAAATTCCGGGTGAGCCTTCTGATCCGCCATAGTAGATTGTATTGATGATGGACCATATATTTCCTACAGTACCTGTTTCAGTCATCGGATCTAACTAATAACTTATCAGGTGAAAGTTGAGTTTCTGGATGACAACACTCGATGCATCATCCGTAATGTGAAGGGGCCCGTCAGAGAAGGAGACATCCTGACACTTCTTGAGTCAGAGAGAGAAGCGAGAAGACTTAGGTGATCCATGGACTATCTGTTATGAGTTTTAATTATTGTTATTATCGTGTTTCATTCGTTTCAACTTCGCTCTGGAGTTCTTTGCTCCGATCCTATGTCTCAGAGTGGCCCGGTCACACTCTTGTGTAACAGTTGTGGAACCCGCGCGGTGAAAATACTGTGCAAAGGAACCGTAGTTTGGCACAACTGTTGATTACTTTCCGCGCGCGCGCGTGATTCAGTGGAGCCGCGCTTTCAATCAAGTGCATACTGCATGCATTGATTTCCTGCATACAATATGACCACATTACCATCTGTCTAGCTATGAGGGATAAGTGGAAGAAGAAACGAATGCGAAGGCTGAAGAGAAAGCGAAAGAAGATGAGGGCTAGATCCAAGTAGAATTACATGAACCATGGTCCGGTGGGGTCAGGTCAGAAAGTGATTCAGTACCCAACTCCCAGATACATCGTATAATTTGTAATTGTACAGCTCCGCTGAAGTCTGGAAGCCAGATTAAACACTGAAGATCGTTCACCAATTCTTCTATGATTTATCATTCGATTTAATTGGAAGATAAACGTTTTTAACTTTTATCAATGAAATAACAATCGCAATATTTCCACAAGTACAAAATTGGATAGTCAAAGTTAAAATCACAAAAATCCGCTTCCACATCTAATTTTTCGTCAACTGATAAGAGTCAAAGCATATTATTTTGAATTTCAACAAAGATACGTTAAAAAACCGGTAAGTTCGCGAAGTAGGTTTATTTCTTCGTGTACTCTTCACATGCTTTCTGGAGGCTGCTCATGAAATTCGGGACACCAGTCTGAAGTAAAGTTTGACATTTGATTTCATAGCCCAAGTGCAACTTCAATTGGGGAGCCGTCACATATGATGTCATCCGCAAGAGGGAGGTTCAAAATGATGACAGGAGGGGAGGGATGGATTTTGACTGCTAACGCTAGCAACTGTTGCTTAAAGAGGGGTCAAAAACGGGCCAAAAAGTGATGACGTATTGTGTGACGGCTTCCTTGGGACTTGAGAATGATCATGACTGATGATCGCGTAGGGTCACGCGCGCGTGCTAGCTAGACTGCGCGCGCGCGCTATATAAAGTCAAACGCTGCGTATAGATAAAGATTTTGTCTTATGTAAATCGCGCGTTCCAGCTATATGGAGGTGTGTTACTGTGTCACAAACAACAAACCAGTAACTTGAAACTTCAGCAGTGTTTGTATACGTATACCTTTGCAGCCCAGTTAATTAGCCAGGTTGGAAGTGCTCCCCCAGGATTGTCGAAATAGTACAGGAAAACTGAAATTTAAGATCGGTCAAAACTCGAAATTTGTACAAAAATAAGACATATCACGGCAAAAGGGTCATAAGATTTGTAGATGTGTCAATTGTGTCCATCAATAAGGGAATGTCTAATGCACGTCCAATGCACGTCTAATGCACGTCCATTAGACATTCCGCTCAATATGAAAATTTGGTATTTTTGTCCATTGCACACCAGTGGACACAATGGCCACAATTTGTGCATTTTCGATGTCTAATGGACATGTTCAATGGACACAATGGACATCGATCTTGTGCATCTGGCTGGACACAATGGACACATCTTCAAATCTTCCCTTGTTGATGGACATCAAACTGGTATTTTAGCCAACCTTGAATCTTAAAAGGAATTGAAATTTTCGCACATTTCGTGATGAGTTAGCTCACAAATTCATTTAGATTTGGATAATAGGCCAACAAATAAGACAGAAACATGTCTCGAGGCCCATCGATTCTCGTGTTTTAAACGGATCTCAAAGCTTTGCAATCCTGAGTTGGGTAACGGGCGTGGTTTCAGTTAGTTTGGTATTGGCAAATAGTTTCCTTCAATTTCCTTTATACTTAGGCATATGGGTCCTCAGTCCTCATGATACATGCCATACACCTACCATCAAAGTTACTATCATTTGAATTATCGGTTATATTACGTGCACATGTGGTAATCACTCTACCTTCACTCGGTATCTGCTCTGGTGTGATCAATACAGTGAAAATAAAAGTGAAAATGCATGAGCTGAAATTACTTTTTGTTCCCAGTCCAGATTCACTTTGGCGAAAGGTCAGAGTTTGCTCGTATTGATTGACCCTCACCACACCCTTCACTTCCCCCTTAACTTGTTCTTCAGAGTTTTGACCTAAAATGATCAGCAATAAGTTCAAGAAAATTGCATTGAGGCTGCTCCACTCAGGATAGATCATCATCTTGGCTGGAATTGAATCTTGGCTAGGAATTGAATATATACTCATTATTCAACAGTAATGCAGTGTGTTTCATGATCATAACTCACCAATAATACACCAAGTTTTTGGGTGACCAGTATCCTCCACCACCTTTCCTTGTCTACTGAAAACATAGTCCCTATGGCTGAGTGGCCATGGGTAGGCAACTCTCCAATAGATCACTTGTTTTTCACTCGTCTCAGAGGCAACATAGATTTCTGCACAATAAGTTCCAAATTCAATTCAATTATCAATTCAAATTCCAAAACATATCTTAATAGTTATAATTATTCGATAATTTTATTGAATTGAATGTAGAAAATACTGACTTCAATATGGTTACCATTGCAGTAGGAGTCCCATTCCTTCCTGTACTCCAAATCATTGTACACATCATTGACTCTCTCTGGTAAGATATTCTTCAACTCACCATAGCATTTGTAATAGTATAACTTTGAATCCTGGGCATCAGTCATCAACAAGGAATGAGAGCAAGGAATGAGAGCAAGGAATGAGAGCAAGGAATGAGAGCAAGATGAAAGAAACAAAACAGGCAGCTATTCATGAAAAGGAACCATATTAAAACCTGGGCATATTTCCGGTATATCTTAAAAGAGTAGTCTCCTGTTTCATCCTGTGTAAAATTTTCATAGTCATCTATTTTAGGAGAATCCAACTCTGAGATGAACTTCCTGAAATCATGGTCTCCCATCTTGGAATAGTATATGACAGGTAAACAGAAACATATACTCTTAACTCTAGTAGCTGGATAAAAATTTGTATACATGGCAAGTCCCAGAGATTTTGCCGACTGGATATGTTAGATAAGAGGGGCCTATTGGGTACCTAGCCCACTTGGGTACCTAGCCCACTTGCAGGCATCAAGTGTAAGAATGGCAAAATTGGCATGGCGGCCATGCCCATTACTCTTATGTAACTTACTTCGTAACTAAAGAAATCGTGGTAGTAACAAAAATATGAGAGGAGCAAAGAGACAACCTTGTGACGTTTTAGGGCACTCAGGGCACAGGGCACTACGTTGGGACACTCAGGGCACTACGTAAGGGCACTCAGGGCACTACGTCAGGGTACAGGGCACTACGTTAGGGCACTCAGTGCACACAGCTCAGGGCACTCAGGCCAGGGTACTACATCAGTGCACAGGACACTACATTAGTGCACTAAATTAGTGCAAAGGAACTACATTGGGGCACTTCAATAGGGCACTACATGAGGGCACTCAGGGCACTACACCAATACATAAGGCACTATATGTACTATGTTAGCCGTTAGGGCACTATGTCAGGGCACTACATCAGTGATAAGGGCACTGCATTCTGCATTCGGGCACTACATTGGGGCACTTCAATAGGGCACTACTTAAGAGCAATACATAAGGGCAGTACATCAGTTATAAGGGCACTGTATTAGGGCTCTTCATTAGGGCAATACATAAGGGGGGCATTCTTCAGAACAGCGACGCCACTAGAACGNTTCAATCATAACTCAATTATCTAATCAACACTTTTTACTACCATCCCCCCCAATTTTAGAAAATGACGAAAATATGCCCCTAAGAACGAATTATACCCCCAATGAAAAAGACGGATTTGCACCACTGGTTGCTGCCGCGCCGGGTGTTATCTGTCCATATTTGCCGGATGCAGATGTTATCTGACCATTTGCCATTTTGTCATTGTTTCTTTGTCAGATGTTACCTGACCTGTTTCTTGCTCGCGCGCGCCGCCGCGTGCAAAACACAGGTCAGGGAACATCTGACAATTGTTTCTTGCGCGCGCGCCTTTGGCTTCATCGAAGCCGCGAAACTTAATTTTGCTGAAGCAAGCCGCTTCGCGGCTTGCATCAGCGGTTTGGCCGGCTTCGCGCGCGCGACTGACGATCGCATCGTTTACTGCACTGGTAGTGTTTAGTCCACCGCGAGAGTAGCCACTAGCCGAATACTTGTAAATATTAATGTTATGAGCGAGCAAGATTTGACAAGAAAAACTAATTGAATATCCTTTCATATAATGTATGTAAAAATAACTAACGGTAAGACTAAAATAAGGAAACGGGGCCACAGTGAAATAAAGTGACGGGTTTTACTCATACCGTTGTTGTTTTTATATTTGTAACTCAATTACAATACAATGCACAATATAGTTATACATTTGAATCTTATAACTCGACATGTTTCAGTCATACTACTTAAATCTAACGGTATTCTTTGAGTTCTAATTTAAGACATAGCATGATGTTTAAGACATAGCACGATGTTTAGGAACAAGTATGATGTATGAGCAGTGAGGAGTCAATTTTATCATTATGCTTTAATCACGATTTCTTGGCGGCATCAGCTTAACATACGGGGGTGGGCATCATCCATATGCGCACAATTGCGTCGGCCTTTACTTGGCTCGCTCATTCCTTGATTCTTGATAAAACCTTCATTGAAAGTGTAAGAGAAAAGACGAGGCATATGACGGTGCGGGGTAACAGAAGAAACTGCCTATCTTATATCTGATTTGGTTAACCTCGTAGAAAGAAAGAATACTTATTCCGATGTTACAGCCTCATTTTCTTCAGATCGATAGAGGCACAATAGAAGTTAGAACTAAATTCAAGTTAAAATAGCTAAACATCGATCATCAAAAGCATTATGTCAGAAAGTAAAATTGAATTCGATCAGATTCAACATCGCATTATCAAAATAAAAATGAAATAAAAAATCTTCAATAAATTTAGCTTCGTTTTAAACACATATGAAAAGCGCCGTATACACCGATAACTCTAAACAAGTCGACCTTTAAACAAGTCGAGCTTGACCAAATATCACTATGAGAGTCATGTTCACATTCAAACACTGGAGTCCAGGAAAATTTGGATTCTGAGAAGCAGGTTAAGTCTGGTACGGTATTAACAAATTCGATACATCAAGTTCTATCGATAGACGGTGTACTCAACTCCGTCACCATGAAGAATCGCACACAAATGCGGATGGTCGCTCTGCACATTTGTTTTAGTTTCATTAAATATTTACAGATCACAAATAACTTATCAATGCCTGTACACATACATACACACATTCACGCTACAGCACTGACTCAGATATGAAGTTCGATGCCGAGTAGTTCGATTCGGGCCGAACCCCGTCGCTCGCCGACACGGCCGCTGTTGTCGGCGACCTCGGCGGAAAGTCGAGAGTCTCGAGCCGCCTGAGGACAGGAGGCACCGAGTTTTGTCTGCGTGTTTCATCCAGAAGAGGGAAATTGGGATTGTCTTGCGAGCGGACAGAATCGGATGAAGAGGACGATGACGACGATAGTTTGGTCCGCGTAACGTTGGAGTACTGCTCGGCTGACTGGACCGGGACATCGTCAGAGAGAATCTCGACAGCACCAGCCTCCTCATCGTCCACAATGCTGGCGATCCCTTGTCCCACTGTGAGATAGTCCACCGAGTCGAGGGACATGAGTTGTTGGATGGTGTGCACGAGATCGTCAAATGGGGGTCGGAGGTCAGGATCTTCCTGCCAACAGTCCTTCATCACATCGTAGCTGAAAACAGTGGAGGTGTTATTATGCCATGAAATATCGCTAGAATGAAGTGGCAATCAGGTGATAATCATCTGGAATATCACGTACATCTCGATAGAGCAGCCGTCTGGACGGGCCATCCTGTATCCCTTCTTGAGGAGTTTGTAGAGTTTAGCTGGCTCAATGCCAGGATAAGGGGACCCACCCAACGTGACTATTTCCCACAGGAGCACACCGTATGACCAGCTAAGACAATAAACCGGGAGTTAGGACCCTAGATGGTCTGAGAATAATACACGGTAACTATTGCCAATCATGATATGGTAGTCAAACACTCACACGTCAGATTTGGATGTAAACTTCAGATCGAACAGAGCCTCAGGGCTCATCCACTTGAACGGCACTCTGCCCCTGGGGTTCATCATATACTGTCCCTCCAGATACATGTCCCGAGCCAGCCCGAAATCGGACACCTTTACCGTGAGATCCTCGCCAACCAGTATGTTACGAGCAGCGAGGTCGCGGTGTATGATGTTCTTGAATGCCAAGTATTTCTGAAATAGGGGGGTTTGACTGATGTTGATTTCAACGGGACAACTTTCTCTTGAGATTTCAGCCGTTTGTTGTTACCTATATAAGTATAAGGTTGCCACTACGACACGTTACACTTACAACCACACTAATAAGTTACATTAATACTTATAATTACACCCATTACAGAAAAATGGCTAACAAAAGCCGTATAGTCAATGCTCCTGCATTATTCATCTATAATGATGCTGTGAGTATAACTATAGTGCATTGTACCCCAAAACCCCACTACTGGTGTTACTCCCTTTGTTAAGAAGTAGTGTTGCTATTGGATACTATACTTAGTGTACACGACGCCCGTGTCAAAATGTGTTGATTAAGTGACATATGTCACCAATCACTCCTCTCCTCACGGTCATTTACTCGTGGACCGATATCCACAATTTCCTAGTTTCCTACCCTTGAAAGGATCGGTTTCAACTAATCATCCGGTTTCCAAATTACCAATCCCATAATTCTATAATTAGGTTTTCCTATCAAATTATGTTTAATTGAGAGTTAATGAGGGCCAGCTTGCTTCATATAAACTTCGTCGACAGCGAAATCTTACACAGTTTACGATAGATCCTTTGCCAACCGTTCAAACCTTCCTATCACCTTTTTTGCCTTATTAATGCCTCCAATTTCTATGCAATAAACCCATCAATTGATATCAATGCTCTAAGCGACATCTATAAATGGAGTTATTTATGTCCAATCTGTCGGTCGGCATGAGCGCAACGTGGTACGAAGATGAGACATATATGTACAGCATGGTTCATCACCGGCGAAAACAGGGCTCTAAAGTCTCACTTTGGCAGTTATTGAAAATGGTACTAAACAAATATCTTTTCAGATGTGTAGGTTTTAATTGAGCGAGTGCACATGTAAACAGTATCTCATTAATTTCCCTTGAGAATTCATGTCTTCATTCAGAAGGTATTCAAGCCACGGAAGCAAACATTTAGCGAGTACGCGAAGAGGTCCAGGAATCAGCATCACACAGACTGCAGAGTGTGTTTAGAGGAGTACAGAGAGCAAGATATCGTGTGGTAAGCAGCCCGTCCGTCAAATGTCTTTGTTTGAGAGAGTCTGGAAAGTCTATTCTTCTCGTACCTCTCGAAGGTTTTTGCCGGAAATCCGACCTCGACCTTCTGTTGTAGACCACCTGTGCTCGAGTCCAGTATTCAATCTGGTTTAATCTGGAAACAGATCAAACTTCCTCTATTTCAGGATATTGACATGCGGACACGTGTTCCATGGCCCTTGTATTTGTTCGTGGGTGAAGAAAGCGGAGTCTTGCCCTGTTTGTAGGGCAGATGTGAGGCTGACACCCTGATCTAGTGTCAGAGGAGCGATACTCGGACGAAGAATCATGGAACAAGCAGACATGAGCTCACTAGGAAAAGTATCGCGCTATCGCAATGATGGTGACAATAGTGCGTGTCTATCCCATACCCGCCACAGTATGCATGGACTGGTGAAAGACCTTTATCAATGTAAATACCTATTTGAATCATTTCTTCAATTTGTCTTTGATAACAGTTGTCCCATATCCATGTTGGAGCATTGAACAATATGAGAAACATAAACTGCGATTTCTCACGAGCGCGCGCATATTGCCACGCGCGCTTCCATAATCCAAAGAAAAGCGCATGTGAGCCGCGACACGGACGCCGCGCGTTACAAAAACGTTTATTTATTTGACACCTTGTGCCCGATGGCACGCACTTTGGCGCCAGGCTATTGCAGATGTGACAATTAATACTGAGAAAAGTAAGGAGATTGAAGTTTCAACAGCACGGCCTTTACCTGATCATTGGCTTCGTTTCTAACTCTTGAAACACACACTATCACTTGACGTGTGCTAAAAATAAACTCTCGGAATGTAGGCAATAATTCGCAATAGTAGAGGATAACTGAGTTATGCGAATTCATTCCATGTGCAATAAGATTATCGTACACGTGTCTTGAATAATAAGCCGATAAACAGCGTGGATGACGTGAAGGACGCAGTGTAGCGTTTTCTGGAAGATCGCAGATTTGTAATAAAAAATATCGTCATAATATTATGATTAATCATTACACTTGACGACATTGATTAGCGATGTATAATAATTACACCGATTAGTAAGGTTTCGCTCATAATAGAGTTCATATAGCATGTAATGTAGTAAATTTGGGTGGGTAGCACTTCAAGTTGCAGATACCTCGAAGTCACTTATTGTTTACGAGAAATAAATAAGTCTTCTTCCCTAGAAATGGAACGAACTTACAGAGAACTAATATATTATAGGAATGAACAAAGAAAAACAGAGTGACAAACACGCAAAAAACACACACACACACTTACCATTCCACATGCAATCTGATACATCATGTTCAACATATGATTACTCGTCAGTATTCCTGCCTTCTCCTCGTTATCCACCCCCTGTAGAATATGGAAATATGTGAGAACAAATAAAACGGGAAATCTGTGGAAAAACTATAGGGGGGATTAAACATTTTGCACTGTTTTTCGCCATACTGCTTCGCATGACGGGGGCCTGGCGCCATGAAATTCAGTAGGTCCCATATTCCATCCCTCCCTCAATCTCTGGTAATGCCCGTCTCTCTCTCTCTGTGTAATTATAGCAGAATCGGAACAGTAACATACATTATTCTAAATCCACACACTCTTAACATTTTACTGTCTCGACACAGCGGCGGGATTTAAGCTGGCAAAGTTCCAAATTGATGCTAAGGTAATGGAAGAACATCGCCCTTTATGATATCAAAAGCTTCATTAAGGTCAAATCGATGAATTCAATGAATGGTTGTTCCGCTCACTCTCGTCTTTCTTTACAAAAAATGTTGTACAAAGTGTTTCTGCTTGCATGGTGTGAAGGAAAAACGTCATGAGCATACACTCAAAGATAAAAGGTTCATATTATGCGCGTGTGACTCTGAATATGAATACATAAATACACGCGTCTTACAGTTCGCAACGTCACTGTTACATTTTACATGGTGAAACTCGATAGGTATAAATGTGAGGTTGAGGTGAAATTTTGGATACTGTTATCAGTAATAAAATTATCTGATGTCTCGTTATTATCTACTTAATTAGTTGTTCATTTAGGCGTGAACAGAATATCGATTGCATTATCTATTGGTTCGGTAAAATCGCGTAACCGCTAGTATAACTTGAGTATAAAAAAGCGCTGTCTACTTACACACTTGACAAATAGAAACGCACTACGTCACAACATGTGTCACTTTCCACTACGTCACACACATGACGTCACACACATGACGAGGGAGAGGTGTTAGTCACGTGACCGTCACGTGATGCAACATTACCGGATCTAAGGTAACTTAACGTCCGCACCTAATTAAGTAATTTAAGTATCAATTTGTTAGCTAGAATCAAGAGAGAGCTAAACACTTGTTATCAATTGAGGCGGTTGTCCGGCTTCTTCGGACAGAGAACACGGATTCCCCAGGATTCTCGGGATGCAATGTGTGATCAGGGGGGGAACGCCCATACAACAATCACTTATTGGATCTCCCCGTATCATACTGGACATATTTGAGTTGGAGTATTGGGGTGTGAATACATGTTGTATTTGCTATAAGAGGGTATTATAATGTGAGAATTTAACATATTACCTACATGGGACATAATATTATTATCAGAACCATTACTCCTCGGATTAGAGAGGGTAATGTGTCGCTTTGTAGCAGAAGTGAGGGCGCGCCGCGCACCGGCTCCACATGACAGAATGAATATTAGGAGCATTACAGTATCCTGTGACAGTACCACAGAATGAAGAGAGTATTCTGAAGGATCAGAGCAAAGACAGGAACTAGCTTTCAGTGATTCGTATAGTCAATAATGACTAAAAACATCGTCTATCCTAGAATTCTTTACTAACCAGCGTGTGTCTGTTCCTATAACACCACGCATTCAACACTTTCAAACTGCCGTAGGAGCAGACAATGCTGTGTATGTATGTGTGTGAGTATGATTATAATAGTGACTTTGAATATGTGTGTTTATAGATCGCTGTCCTTTGTTTGTGTAGTCTTCATGATTTGATTGGATTATACACTCGCGCAATCTAATTATCGAAAAAGCACATCCTATTTCTTGGGTTGTTTGGTCTTGGATGAAAAGATGGGGCACGTTTTTGACCTATAAAGTACTTTTAGATTGGAGTACCTATATTATACACGTTTCATCCAATACGATACGAAATCAAAACTATAGGTTCACTACTCATTTTCGATTAGATAAGACTGAACTACTGCTTTCTCACATACAAATATAAATCTTTCCTCTCATGCAAATACAGACGGGATAGAGTCCATTATAAGGGCATCTCCCAACAGACACGCACACACAGACACATACAGACACTCACATACTCACATACTCACATACTCACACATACTCACACACACACACACACACACACACACACACAAACACACACTTCTCGTCTGGTTTATCTCAGTTTGTACCAGGCACCCCCAACTCCTCTCCATCCCGACTACTTTCCTCCCGTATAGCTGAGATACCCCCAATTTATTAACACAACGTCTCTTTCGGACACACACACACACACTTGACTTCTGTCGAACCTCAGACAAGAATTGGGTTCTGCAGTATAATATTCAACACAATCACTGTATACAATAGTATTCATTATTCAACATTGTAACGTAGAAGATGTGTTATTCGAGGTATATATTTTGCAAGATATTTTGTAAGATTTCTACCCTCATCATGATGATGTGACGTTCCAAAGTGAGTTATGACGTCATCAGTCAGTTGTCACCAGTTGTCAATCGCAAGATATGTCAGCAGTAGCAATATTATAGTGAGTGAACGTGATTGGTAATGGAGTACCAGGATCAGAATACACGTCTGGAAGTTAGTGGTGGCAAGCAAATCCAAATGTCATATTATAAACATAACTTTTCCTCACAGCGAGAAAGTGAGACAGTCATGAGATGAATTCTACTCAACTGAAAGTCTCTTTAGTCTCAAATTATGATGTTAATTTCTGAGTTCATCTTCACAAAGCATGCACGTCATGCCACACCATCTCTCACGATTTCTCACCATCTTTGGCGTGCTATGACATTAATGATAATAACGACTGAGGTCTTAATTAATTTGTATAATTAACTTCTTTGTGAAGAACAAATGATTACAACTTGATCATGGTACAATTATTTGATTAAAGAAAGTGAGCACTGTTTGGCGTCAAGCATTGAGCATTTAAAACATGATAAGAGGGACGAACCATTGCGAACGCGATTTCTGCTCTCAAATTGAGGACCGTCAGTGGTCATAACTTCTGTCTGGACATAACTTTTGTTTGGCGACTTCTTCCGTCGATTGTCTCCCCCGCTTCTTGTCGATTGTCTCCCCCGCTTCTTGTCGATTGTCTCATTCGCTTCTTGTGTACACAATTTACACCGACTGCAGCATACAACACCGACCAATCTGACAGTAATCTACAACACCATGCACTGGTTTCTCATCCTGGGTCTGGTTCTGTTCCCGGTGGAAGCATTAAGCACAGGTTTGCAAACTAAAGGTATTTCACTGCCCAGTGTCCACTGTATATCGGACGGAATTCGGCAGCAGTAAACTCGATCATCTGCAACCGCGCACTCATCCCCAGATAACAGTAAGGGAGCTGTTACGTTGAGTTCAGCGCAAAGTATGATATTGACGACCGATGGACATGGCCAATTGTTGGATAGTGGCGCAGGAATCATTCTACTCCAATTACCTAATAGTGAGGTAATTAATCCACAATTAATCCACAATTAGGACTATAATATGTTTCACTATGTTTCTGCTATCTCTTTTGCATGCACTACGTATTAAGGAAAGTATTCTAAACGTTTGATCTTCCATTCAAAATATCTATCGGTTCATGAGCCTCTGATGTGTTTCAGTTCCGAACTATAAATGCCGATGGATTAAGTCAGACAACGGTTAATGTGGTTTGTCACGAGATGGGGTTAGGCTATGCTATCGACTGGTTTGGAGTGCCCCAATACCTCAACCCTATATCCATATCCCAATGGAACATAACATGCCCCGGTAATGCTACAGCACTGAGTCAATGCACCAGCTCAGTGGACACAAGGGGAACTGCACCAATCCTCGCTGTTGCCTGTAAACCACAACCCGGTAAGTGATGGGCCACATTTGTGAGCCGCCACATTCTTACATCAATTTAGTAGGAATTTGATGGGACATGCTAACACCCACTCTTTGAGCACTATTGTAGACTGTCATTAAAACCGAGGATTATCGTATTTCAATTTACGGATATGAGAATGCTCTATTCTAGCCTATGATGAGTTGTAACCTAGGATAACTGATCAGGACCAAGATCATTGCTTCCAATCTTGTTGTTGTGTAGTATGAACTCAAAAATATTATACTCAAAAGTATTATACTCAAAGATATTACACTAATGCATTTTTCAGGAGACTGTGCAATCAGACCGGGATTACACAACTTTATTCACAAAAGTTGCAAATGGGTGCGAAACATCTTCCATACGTCGAAATGTGCTTTTTCAGATGAATACTTTTCTGTCTTCATAGGAAGCCAAACGCATCACTCGAAGTCGACCTTCTTTGAGTCGAAGAAGGTCGAGAAGTTTTATCTTAGCAACACTTGTCCTGGTGAGTTTGAGAACTATCAGCTATGCAACATGACACTTCTCCCATCCAGTCTATCCCCAAATCCAACCAACGATCGCTTCTATTGTGGGTTCTTTGTGTGCAAAGTGGAGCCACTATTCATCTTTCACAACAGATGGAAATTTGTGGCTGTAAATAGTGAATTTCTGTGCAGTGCAATGAGAGCCAACATGCTGTCTCGTCATGGATTCGACTGTGATACAGAAAGAGTCCAGGAGTACTGTTCGCACATACTGAGTGGAACAACGGTGGTTCACTGTGATATGATCTGTCAGGACATGATCGGATGCGAGGACGAAGCAATTTGTAATGGGTATCAGTATGGAGTTTCCTGTACAAGGAATAACCGGGCTATCTATGTGAGGATAGACAAAATTTGTGACGATTTCATCGATTGTGACAATATCCTGGATGAGAAGCATTGTTTCCGTGATTTCTATGATCCATACGTAGACACGATAATATCGGAGCAACTTCTCGGATGCATACCGTGGGGAACAGAAATATGGGTTAGATTGACAAACTTTACACGATGTGGCCCTCTACAGAAATCGACCAACGGTAGATTTGAATACACGAGCTATTGTAACGAATTCTTTGACCAATTCAATTGCAGTGATGGATGGCGAGGTGTCATGCGCTGCCCCATTAATGGTTACCTATCATCAATCTCTAAAGCATTAGTCTGTAACCCGCAATTCGGCACTTTTCGACCAAATCATATGCACTGCGACGATGCAGTTGATATGCAATGCGTCGAGCCCTCAGTTCGCTGCAGAGTTCACAAACATCTACTCTGTAACGGGATCGAGGACTGTGCTGATGGGAGCGATGAGAGGGCTCCTGAGTGCTCGTCAATGTTGCAGGAAACTTGCGATCGGAGGTAGAATGAGTTTTTTATTACCACTGTACAATAACTGATTCACAATTACACGCTAGATTGATAACCTGAAATCTCTCTAAGAATAGTGATGATTCCGTTTTGTATCTCAGAAAACACCGCATGCAGTGATGAAAACACTCCCCCCAGGTACAGGCACCGAGATGAATTGAGGATTCCCTTTGCGTGGCTGAACGATGGGATCCTAGACTGTATGTCGGGCAAGGACGAGGAGGGCATTTGGCCGACATGTAAAGCATTGAACCACAACCGTGTAGTGACGGACAATACAACTTGTAGCAATGTCTTCATCTGTAGCCCAAGGGAGTTCGTGGAATTTGATAGCTTGTGTGATGGTCAGCACAGCTGTGGGGCTGAGAGAACGGTTTGTAATGCAGCCAGGCTTACTGATGAACCATTTGTTTTCCCTGTCCGTTACGACGGAATCTCACACCTCCTTTATTGTCTCCCTGGAATCGCCAACTATCTTCTTCAACCCTCTTCGAGATCTTGCAAAGACAGTATGTTGAACAATTTGGGTGAGGAAATATTTGGAATCTCATCCTCACAGCTGATAAAATTTAAGGCCCCGGCCGAAAAGGTTGATTGCAGGTTCATATTTGGTCAAATTTATGTTTTGATGAGCTGTATTGAGCAATGTGCTCACGATGCTCGGTGTTTATTGAAACCTCTACAATCAGACTCCTGTTCACTAAGTTCCTTTGAGAGGTACTTCTCCTTGTCAGCAAGTGGAAACTTGTCTGTCGTGACAAAAAGACGGGGCGAATTTCAAAACAACTTTTTCAATTGTGACAACTTAAACTGTGTCTCTTTTGATAAGGTTTGCAACCTTGTTAATAACTGTGGAGATGATTCAGACGAAGCCAGGTGTACAAACCACTTCCAGTGTGCTAAAACCATGGAACGTATCCATTTGGACAAGAAATGTAATGGCATTATTGACTGCATTGATTATTCTGATGAATGTAACAAGAATTGTGGCAAAGTCATTATTTCACGCGGACCCCTGAAAATTTCAGCATGGATCATAGGTATTTGTGCCGTTGTTTTGAACACTACTACTTTTTTAAAGCTTATACGTAACCTGAAGGGTGGGCTTAATCAAATACTGCGGCTAATCATCACATTTGGGGATTTATTAACCGGTTTTTACTTACTCTCCATAGATATAGTTGATTACATGTTTGCAGAGTCTTATTGTGAGAGACAAATCCATTGGCTGAGCAGTGAGTATTGTGCTGCTTTAGGGGTCATGAGCACTGTCGGTGCAAATGTTTCCTTGTTTTCTATGACATGCTTGAGCGTATTCAGGGCAACGAGTATCAAAAGTCTTTCAAGTGGCAGGAATAAGTATAAGAAGTCAAGTTTAGTCGCGCTGTTGGGTTGCATAATCATTTCTTCTGTGATCATATCAACTGTACCCTTGATAGCGCGATTTGAGGACTTCTTTGTAAATGGGATCACATATGATCATAATATGCGATTGTTCGTTTCAGCTGTTAGTAAGAAAACACATATAAACATTATCAATGCATACCACGGGAAAATACTTAAGAAGACATTAAGTTGGAGGGAGATTCACAGACTGATTGATACAATGTTCACCCATGATTATGGGGATTCCATCCTTAGGAAAAACATACATTTTTATGGAAACGATGGCGTATGTCTCTTCAAATACTTTGTCAACAGCAATGATCCACAGAGGCAATTTGTTTGGGCTAACCTGCTATTGATATCCTCTTGTTCAGGTTTAATTACCGTGAGTTACATTGTGATAATTGTACAAGCTCGCGCTACCGCTGCAAGTATTAAGTCAATGATGGCAGGACCGAATGAAAATGCTGATAAACAGGCTGAAAGATTACAAACTAATATAACACGAATAATATTAACTGATTTGTTATGCTGGATACCTTTTCTGGTCATATGTTTACTTCATTCATTTGAGGTATTGGATGCTACATTCCTTTATCCGGTTCTTTCCATAATTGTTCTCCCGGTCAATTCAGTAATTAATCCTTTCATCTATGATGATTTTTTGCGAAAATATGTTACGAAAAGTGTTGACTCAGCTCTCGTTTGGACAAGAAGAAGGTGTGCGACAATTCTATCGAACATAACCGCTTCAAGTGAGAGAAGTAGTGGAAATGAGATTGAGTTAAATGAAATTGACCATGCTACAACTGCAGAATAGATGTGATTTATTATACCTACTTCGCTGTTTTTGAATATGTCAAATTTGCTTCTACAGTATTCTTTCATACTAGGTTCCTTCGTCCTTCATCCCATTTTACTGCAAACAAGTACCTATAAAGCTATAAGAATGATACACACAGACACAAACACACAGTACACAAACACAAACAGAATACACATACAAACACATACAAACACATACAAACACCCACACACACACACACGCACACACACACACACACACANCACACACACACACACACACACATATACACAAACACACAAACACATACACACACACGCACACTCACACACACTATGCGCAGTGACTGGTGGGGGATATGAAGCTTTTTAGGGTTTCTAATTTTGCCTCGCACTCATATCCTTTAATATGGGAGTGTAAGATTGTCACTTCTTCTAACTGATTATCAACTATTGATCACATTGATACATTGGTACTGGTGAAACCAAGTTTAGCGTGAAATCGTACAGGATGAACCAACATCTCTCCTCAATTATCGACTATCCACTGATTCGACACTTATAATAGTACGTGTAAGTACTTAGTAGTTTAGTAATATAATATGCTGGTAGAAGAGTAGATAAAGTAATTGCTTAGCATGTAAGGGTGGGGATAGTCAGCAAGCATGGTCATTCAAATCTCGTATACATGAGGTCTGCCTCATACAATTATACATCTCATACACAATACAAGACTGTTTCACAGTACACGTTTCTCAACCAAGATTGTAATGTGACAAACACAGACACAGACAGAGACTCATGCCATAGACACAGACATACAGACACATGCCATAGACACAGACACAGACACACACAGACACACACACACACACACACACACACACACACAGACATACAGACACACACATGTCATAGACACAGACACTAAGACACACACAAATGTCGCAGACACAGAAAAGAATGTATTGGTGGTCAATGTAAATGAAGGTTATCCACCCTCCTATGGAAGCTAGGAGCAAGGGATGTTTGATTGATCTGTTTGGAATTTCTCAGACATTACACAATAAAGTGCAATGTTTGTGTAGGCAGCGTTTATAAAAAAACACACTGTATGTGATCTTTGACCTCGATTCCTTTGATCGCATTGCGATAGGAAGTGGATTTGGAGAGAGGGAGAGAGAGATACAGCTACGGTCAGAAGAGTGTTGCAGCACAGACATGACCTCATTTGGGAGAGTGGATGATAGCAAATAGACACAATGTACAGTGGGCTGCAAACAAACAAAATATCACACACTAAGTACACAAAGTACACACACACAAACACAAAACGTTTGGTATCACTATGATAAATTGGTAAGATCATTGTGACATCATTATCTTACGATCCGATGGACTGTCAGTGGGGTATCATGAGTGGGGCATGATGAATGTTGCCCCATGATCAATCACGAAAGTGGAAGTCAAAGATAGCTCAAAACCGACCGTTTCGTGAAAAAGGAACCCACCTTCTAAAGAAAAAACCCTCTCCTAGTTGCTAGAAAAAAACTCTGTTTAAAAAATTTTAAAAAAAACCTCCCCCAGAAAAGCCCTTTCCCACAGAAAAACCACTTCATGTACCTGTAGATTGACGTAGCTCGCCTCCGGACTCTTCAAGTTGATATACTCGCTGTTTGAGGAAACATTGCCGTTACCACCGTACCCTGCACCAGTGGCTCCGCCCAGCGGATCCGCATCCTGGGTTGAGGTTCCACCTGAAACACAAGGAAATATTTCACGAGGAAGGTCACAAGGAAATATGATATGCTCACTGGCCGTTGCAAACCATTAAACGCTGTCACATTAGCATTGTTTACCAAAATATATACACCGCACTATCTACTAGGTATTACAGTTTGTGCAGTTTTCTATGAGATTTGTGGCAACAGTACTTTGTGTGATACGATGCTATATCGTGATATAATACTGTAACTATAGTCAGCCACAACCTGCGCACCAGAGCACCTCGTGATCACCATTTCTATCTGAGGATGGGAGTAGCAAGATTCCTCTCCTCCACATCCTATTACACCTTCGGTAAACTGGCCATTCTGGCACTCCTCACAATTCTCATGATCATGACAAGCCAGCTGACAGATTGTGAAAACTCTGTCAATATTCACGTGGTTAAAAGGGAGCCTATGCACGAGTTCAGCCTGGGTTATGACAACCATCTCATCAAGCCTACATCAGTGAACGAAGATCCACCTGTCATTCGATCAACCGATGGAACAAACACATTAGAGAGCTACAAGTTCATCATCCTCACGAAATCAGCCCCCAAATCGGTCAAAACTAGACGGTTCCTCAGGACGTCAAGCTGGTTATCGTACGATTGGCGTGATGCCAACAACCAGACCATCTCGTGGCGGCACTACTTTCTCGTGGGCATAGATATTGACGGTTACAACACCCGGCGTAAACTCACCAATGAAAACACGGAACATTCCGATATCATCATCGCGGATACGATAGACATGTACGATCTGATGACGTATAAAGTCATGTGGGGACTCAGACATGTCGTTGACAACATCGACTTCAAGTTCCTCATTCTTCTCAGCGAGGACACCATCGTCAATGTGAGGGGGCTGGACGAGTATTTATCAGGGTTGTTGGAGAGCGGGGACAATGAGTACTTTCACGGGGGTCCCAAATGCAGGAAGAGAAAAGTGCCGCGGAAAGGAAAGTGGGAAATCACGGAACAGGAGTTTGCCGCGGCACAATACCCGGTGTACTGCATCGGCTCGGGACTCATATTCTCCGTACAGACGGTTCGGGAGATATTGAGAGTGTGGGACGAGGATAAACAGCCCGTCAACAAGATAGACGACGTCCACATCGGTCTCCTTCTTCTCTACTCGGGCAAAACCCCCGTCAGGAGCGTTGATAACATCACAGTCGGGTGTCAGGCGAAGAGGACCGATTCGTTTATCGTCAGTCAGATTCAACCGCTCGAAATTGGGGCGGAAATGATGCGGAATTTCATGACGTTGGGGTATTATTGTGAGAATAATGTGAGGAAACATCCTGCCTAAAAACGGAACTCTGATCATTGGTCATGAGCACCAAGGTGGAGGGGGTGTACCAATTGGGNACCAATTGTCAGCACTATGATAGGAGGGACACTTATCATAGTGATAATGAAATGTTGGATTTTTCGAAAGTTTTGGTCAAAGAGGTACCTATCTGCTTTCCTAGTGTTCGATCATCTTTGATAGCAAGTCTTGTAACCAGACCGAATCGTTGACAATATTTTCCACAAAACATCAGCATGTTTCTATGAAGCAGAACCACATAATAGAGTAATCGTTTCTGAGTCTTCAATCGAAGACTCAGCAATGACTTCTCATGATATATTATGAACGGCACTTGATAGCACTCTCCTCTGCAAAAGTGTTGCACACTTCGCAGCCAGATTAATGCTCATTAGGTACCTATTGTGTTGTGCGAAGTTTTTCCTAGCAACAAAACCGTACAATGTAGTCACAGCGTCGATAACAATTGACACATATTGTTTGGAGCTAACTTTGAGATAGTCAATTACTGCCGCTTATAATTGATTTCTGGAATGGGACAATTTTCTTTGTTTCATTTCCTCACTGTCACAATTCTCACAAATCTGCCGTAAACCTAAGCACAAAGCGCTTTGTTTTCGCAGCTTCCTGCAACATTTTAACCCGATTCATCATGTGTGCAATATATAATATACTTGTCGTCACTGGTTATCCACGTGCAAATCACGCGCCGCGCACACCAACTCTAACCATGAGACACGTGAGACGTGACGCGCGGTCACATGACGTGCTGTGAGCAGCATACACATTATTATGGTGAAGCCTTGCGATCGGGGCACTATGTGTGGATACTGAATAGTTAAAAGAGAGAGAGAACATTGTCAGAAACTGATAGTACCCACAGATGAAAAATCCCCATATTTACCAGATGCACTTGATACTGATTAAAACCAGCCATTTTAGTTCAATTGAGGTAAATACTACAAGCTACCTATGAAATGGGGAATATTCGATAAAGCATGCTTTGAGTCCGAAATTCTTAGAAAACCGACTGCATACCCGTCTATTTCCTCGAATCGTGTAGGTATCCCTAATTGTGCGCCGCGCATAGTAATAAAACACGTCCGAGTCGAGACACTGGTTATACTATTCTCCCTCAGGAACCTATATAGTTTATTAACATATTTAATGCATTTTTCATCCTGTAGTGACTTATTTCACGTCATGAGGCCGAAATGCAGTGGTGAAATTTGCCACATCTTGAGAGAATACTTATCGTTATGTGTGTGTGCGATAGTCACGTATTTCGTGACAATAATTCCTGAATCCTAAGTGCTTACGACTCGGAATCCAAAGGAAGAAACTCACATACATAGACACACACGTGCATCATCACATGCTACGACACGCGAGCGTGGCATGCGCACCAGGCAACATGAAAGAGGAGGGGGAAAATTCCCGAAACTTTTCGATTCGGAAATTCAAGAGGATATAATATGGCAAGATTATTATTCCAAAATTCATGCAAAGTTGGCATGTCATTCCATGATAATTTTGAGGGGGACACATCCAAAGGAGTGAAGAAGAATCTTACCGAATCTATATAGGCTTGTAAGTGACACATATTTGAGGTGGTAGGATTTTCAGTTTTCACGGTGAACATGTTCATTGTTCATGAGGTTGTATGAGAACTTGTAGTAAATGAAAAAAGTGAACTTGAGAAACATGAGTTGGGCGCAATTAACAAATAATAATAATTGAAAGTCATTATGAAGGCACAAAGAAAGCAGGCAAGTGGTTTACGACACGGACCGTTTAGTTTACTTTTGGTGGCTGATTTGGCGATGTTAGACGTTATTTTCCTCATGTTGAGCATGTGTTCCTTCTCGAACTTGATACGGTGGGACCGGAGGAAGGACTGAAAAAAGTGACAGGAATTAATAGACCCTCGCTAGGTATATATTATTGAACAACAGAAATAAAACTGTAATTGAGAATCACTTCTCAATGTAAAGGAGTCATTTCCAAAATGCGAATCAGTTTCTTTAACGCGATTGAACAATGAACATCATAGTCGTACCTGTAGGTCCCCATTCGGTACGTATTCCACAAGTAGACAAATTGGAGTCTTCACAGACACACATCCCATGATATTGACAATGTGGGGGTGTGATCCGACCTTCTTCATCAAGATTATCTCCTTCCACAGTGCTTCCGCTTCTGTTTCACTGCTTGCCTCTTCTGTAGGAAAAGAGAGAGAGAGGTGAAATTTCAGTGTTTCGACCCTATTCATGACTGATCAATTGACTTGTCATGATCTCAGTTTATGAAGATCGAAACAGATGTTTTTGCTTTTGAGATAACTCGACTGTTTGTTATGATAATACCCTAACCTCCGCACGATTATGATAGCTTATATCAAAGTATCAAGTCGCGCAAAAGTGTACACATTCAATTTTCACGAGCATACCTTTCAACATCTTGACCGCAACTTGGATGGTTTTACCCTCCTTTAGGAGTGCCCCCTTCATGACCCGGCCGAAGGCGCCCTCACCGAGGGCGGTACTCAGTTTCAGATCATCAGGGTTAACTTCCCATTGATCAGGTACCACACTTCTCCTGAGGTAGAGGAGCTATTTATAGCACTTATACGCAGCCTGATATCATTATTATCATTCGTGATTCATTACTATTCCTCGTATATCACACTCTTTATTAGTAGTCCCGGCTTGAAGTCTGGACTCAATAACTTCACTGCTATGACACGCGTGTTGGCATCTCAATCAGTGTTAAAAACCACCATTACTTCTTATTCCCCACGATTATATTAATAGTTCAATCCGCTATCGACCAATCACGGGCCAAGGTGGGAGTCACGGGGTAGACGGCATCCAATCAGCAGCCACGGAGCACGAAACACTAGCCAATGGGATGATAGTATAACACGGCTTTTGGGATTCTTACCAAGTCGATAAGATACATATCTAATCAGGACATAATGATCACTTTGGCTCCAAACTTCCAGTGGTTTGGTAGTAAGTATGAGATAAGATGTGAAGTGTGAACGATTAACATGATGATTATCGGGAAATTACGTCAGATAAACTGTATTGATATAAGATATAGCCTACATAATGTGCGTGTGATCACGTCAATAATTTGGTAGCGCGTATCACCGAGTATCCCACAGACTTTATAAACACCCAATTATTGGCCAATTTATTCCTAATCAACTCACATGATAGGGTAGAGAGGGTTGTACTGAGTCTTTATGATCTTCTTGACTTGTTGGTGTCTCTTCAAGTAGCAGACAACAGCAACACCAAGACCAAGAATGAAGATTATCACCAACGTTACGACGATATACACCCAGGTTGCTGGGAAATAATGGTGTCAATTAGAGGAAGCAGGTAGGTATTATAGTGGTGTCAACAGAAAAACATAGACACACGATCTCTTGTTGCAATCGGTTTCATGTCGAGAAGTATAGTAGCATTGTCACGAAGATGATGTATTTATTCATTACGCACCATGTCTTGTACTATAAATAACAACTTTAATAGTACACACTCAAACTACAACAACAAGAGTACAGCTCAAGCCACAATGCTATAAAGCTCAATACTCACTACACAGTGAGATACAAGCTTCAAAGGAGCAAGGAATGGATTAATTAATCAATTAACCAGGACGTCCTGGATTTGGTTAACTTTTATCATAAAGGAGTATTAATTATTTTGTACAATTGAGGAGATGATGGTATCTCTCCTCACTCAAATAACCAGTTAAACTGCTTATTTCATCGAGAGGAGTGATATATGAATCTTATTTTGAATTTTATCATCTCGGTAGTTCCTACTTTAGTGAATAGTTTCGAATAACACCCAACTGATGAATACTAATGATCGCTAGAAGCCCTACCACGAAGGTATTATCGTTAATTAAATGGCTCTCTTCGTCATTTTCGACAGTTTTCATCGCTCAATAATTTGCATATTATGATGTCGGAATTCGGAATATTATTGAAACTTTATCATTAAAGCCATAATTTCCTAACAACCTCAACAAAACATAAAATTTTACCCGGGCTTCCACCTTAAAAACGAAACCTTATGCTAACCCAGTCAACTAATTCGATTAGGTGTCATGTATATCATTTCGAGGAAAATAATCCACAACTAACCTCCATATCTTAAAAACTTCCGAAAGCCTACCCAATATCCTAATTAATGCTGTAGTAATTGCTACCTATGAAAAATTCCAAATATTTATGCCGGTAATTCGTGAACGGAAACGTACCCGCCGATAATTAGTGATTGCTATGCCAAATTGCGGGAAATCGTCAGCGAGCCATGCGAGAAAATGAACACTGACGAATATCTTGTGTGCCTATGCCTAGTCGAACGATTCAGAGTGTTGCAGTAGGTGACGATTGTAAGCAAAAGTGAACAGGTTTAAGCTTTTTAGACTAAGTAGAGACGCACGCTTATAATATACCTCCGCCACTTAAGAGAACTTTAGAGAGTGCCATGTTGACAAATTATCCCAAATCAATAGCCTTCTCTCTGCTTCAGTTCATTGGGAACTATAATGCAATCTCGTAAATCGTATATGCTCTAAGCACTTTTAGAGGGTGGCCGAATTATGTTGGAAGACGTTTTTTAAACCGGGTAGTTGCCGGTATTTCCACTTATTATCCAGATTGCGGTATTGCAGCTTCTATAAAACACCTTTCTAGAAACAAATCACACCCCACGAAATATTTCTCAGTCAGTGATACCCGATACCTATCGCTTACATAGCTAATAGGTAAAAATCAACTCACCCTTCACCACACTCACATAAATCACCCCTCACCACACGCACATATTTCACCCCTCACCACACACAGAGCTCACCACTCACCACACACACACACATATTTCACCCCACACAGAACACATAACTCAACCCTCACCTCATCCTTTACAAAGTTACAACTCACATGACTCCTTGACGAATAACTGCTCGAACGTAAGAAATCCCGTTTCGTACGGTTCCCCGTAGCCTGCTGTCGTTCTTGCTGATACCCGTATAGCGTTAATGTCCTCCATCCCACTTGTTATGTTGAACTCCACTTCCCCCGTAAACGTGCCGTTAGGGTGGAAACCCTCATCCTCGTCACTATGGGGGTGGAAATGGTGTGACTGTGAGTGGAAATGGTGTGACTGTGAGTGGGAACGGTGTGACTGTGAGTGGGAACGGTGTGACTGTGAATGGA
>CAMPET010000091.1:198952-211329 GCA_946803715.1 Beroe ovata
AATGGTGTGACTGTGAGTGGGAATGGTGTTGTGGTATGATCAGTGGAAACATACACAATGCACATTCTGTGTGTGTGTATGTTCGAAATTGGGGATAAAGTGAAATTTATGATACACAGATGGTAAAGATCACAATCGATAGTTTGCATGATAGACAAACAGACAAAGGATTTACAGCTATTATGTCTACTACAACACTACACTATTCTGTAAGCATATCACGGCACTAAGACTATTGACGATGATAGGTACACAGGTGAAGTGGTTGATAAACAGGTGACACACACACACACACACACACACACAGTGATAGACACCTGATATACTGAGTCCAGACTCCACTCTCTCCATTTCCCACACTTCTCCTTCTCCTATCCTCAGTCATGTTGCTATCCTCCTCCTCCTCAGGCCGGGCGAGCAGCTCCAGCTTATACCCGATAATCTCACCCAGGGGCACTGAGGGTGGGTCGATACGGAGCCAGAAGATGAACACCAGGTCATCATCGCTCAGCTGCTGAGTGTTGGTATCCACCACCACGCTTGAGGGCGGACTAGGTTCTGAGCAGAGAGGGAGGGGATGTTATAATATTATAGATGAGAAAATTCTACCAAAAGCAGTAGAAACCACGTCATTATCAAACTGCACACTAGACGATTAATGTCCAATACCCAAATGTATTCTATTCCCCTAAAACCCCTCATCCCCCACTTCCCCTACCCACTCCCCCGTACCTCCACTTACCAATCCCACACTCCCTCACCCCACTCCCCCACACCCACACTCCCTCANCCTCCAGCACTTCCCCACTTTACCACCCCACTCCCCCTCATCCCCCACAGCGCCGCTCTCCATCACTCACTCTCTTCCTCGGACTCCACGCTGAAGGCGCTGACCTCACTCTCTCCGTCCTCGTAGACAGCCACCACCTCCACAGTGTAGAGACAGTACGGTGCCACCTGCAGCGTGACGGTGGGGACCCGGGATGACGGGATGGGGATCACCTCCTCCCTCTCCTTGGAGTACGGAGACGCACTCTTCCGACGAACCAACACCTGGGGACATGGATTATAACTTTGGAGTTGGAGAAATTATTAATAACCATCTTCCTTCTTTTTTGAAGAATTGGGACATCACTTATTCACACATTCAGCCACATAAGATGGAGGACTACTAATCAATGTGGCAACACCTCTCCCAATCGCATTCTATACCTTGTACTCGATGAAGTAGTTGTCCCGCACGTTTGGGGACGGTTCCCATGTGAAAGTGATGCTGTCCACTTCCCCGTCAAGTGATCCCGTCAAATTGGTGACGGGAGGGGGAATTTCTGGGAGGGAAGAGATTGTAATGGCGGGACAGTAAAAGGTCATTGTGGGTTTCGTGCAGATCATTTGTGTGAAAGTTTCTACAGAATTTAACAAAAATTAGGGTAAACTTGGACCGCAGTTTGCTCGTTCACATCTACTACTAATAGAGTAATAGGGGGATGGACCCGCACAAAATTACGACCCGCAGTTCAAATCAGAGTGTCACTCTCTCCCCCTCATTGCGGGGATGACTCACCAAGAACAACGACCGGAGTCTGTAGAGTCATGACACGTTGCAGGTATGACACGTGACATACGTATGTGGTGTTGCCAGTAAACTCCTCCACGAGATACGATAGTCGCTTTGTCTGCCAGTTATTCTCCTGTCTGGGGAGGAGAAACACGTGGGTGGAGAAACACGTGGGTGGGGGCCGGGGAGGGGGGTGGTTGAGATAAGCGGATTAAAGTTTGAATCATCGGACAATTATTCGATCGTTTCAATTATTGGATCGTTTTAATTATTCCATCGTTCAATTATTCGACCTACTAATGTACAAAACTGTTGTGTGAATAAAGCCGAGTTATGTGTGCAATAATATGTTCAAATATCAACAGGACTCAGTGTAAATAGGGTGATAATAATATGAGCCGGATATTTCACATCTTATCCCTTTCACACGTCTTTCCCTTCATCCTTTTCCATCCAATACCAGCTGTTGACATTACTCTCACTCTCATATAGATTATAGATATTAGTCTCACACTCACTCTCAGTTCTCACTCTTGTTCAACACGCTAAAGATGAACTGCGATATTTCAATTTTCACCGACAGCTACCTCTCCACCACAAAATCACCGTATTGTATTCATTCTAATCAAATTATCACGCCACCATGACCACACTTTATACGTGATATATCAGTACACACCACACCTTCATCNGATGAAGTAGTTGTCCCGCACGTTTGGGGACGGCTCCCATGTGAAACTAATGCTATCCTCCTCCCCGTCAAGCGATCCCGTCAAATTGGTGACGGGAGGGGGAATTTCTGGGAGGGAGAAATTGTCACAGCGAGATGAAAGGTTATTTATGGTTTGGTGTATAAGATTTGTGCGAAATTTCTCACAGAATTTTCCAAAAATTAGGTAAACTAGGGCCGCGGAATGGTTTGCTCGAGAGTCATTATAAACCCAGGATCTACCCGTTCACATCAGAGTGTTACATATCAGAGTGTTACATCAGAGTGTCACTCTCTCTCTCATTGCGCGGATTACTCACCGAGAACAACGACCGGAGTCTGTAGAGTCATGACACGTTGCAGGTATGACACGTGACACACGTATGTGGTGTTGCCAGTAAACTCCTCCACGAGATACGATAGTCGCTTTGTCTGCCAGTTATTCTCCTGTCTGGGGAGGAGAAACACGTGGGTGGAGAAACACGTGGGTGGGGGCCGGGGGGTTTGAGATAAGCGGATTAAAGTTTGTACCATCGGCCAATTTTTCGATCGTTTCAATTATTCGACCTACTAATGTACAAAACTGACGTGTGAATAAAGCCGTGTTATGCGTGCAATAATATGTTCAAATATCAACAGGACTCAGTGTAAACAAGGTGATAATAATATGAGCCGGCTATTTCACATACTATCCCTTTCACACATCTTTCCCTTCATCCTTTTCCACCCAATACCAGCTGTTGACATTACTCTCACTCTCATATAGATTATAGATATTAATCTCACACTCACTCTCAGTTATCACTCTTCTTCAACACGCAAAAGATGAACTGCGATATTTCAATTTTCACCGACAGCTACCACTCCACCACAAAATCACCGTATTGTATTCATTCTAATCAAATTATCACGCCACCATGACCGCACTTTATATGTACTTTAGAGGCGTGTTGCGCACGCACAGGACTTATATAGTGTCCTGCGCGCAGGACACTATATTCCATATAGATGTCGACTGCGCAGCAGGAGACGTCTATGTGATTTAGAGTGCGAGGCGAAGCGAAGCTGAGCCGAGTGCTCTAAATAAGTCCTGGCTTGAGCAATAGCCTCTAAAGTATTATAGTAGTCGAACGAAAAAAGGATTTTGAACATTCTTGATTGAAATATGGTTGCAGAAATTGACTTTCTCAAAGTTTGTAAGATGTCACAGCACAGTTATGGGAAAGCAACGCCAAAACAACGCGTGAAAGATGAAATGTAACACGGAATGATAATCACGAAATAAATTTGTGACAATGTTATTGCACAGTTTTCCAGTGCAGTGTGAAGATAAGAACTTGTGATCGGCAAAACATTCTCCAACGTTTCCATTTCAATCTGTAATAATCAAAAGCACACAAATCAGAAACATAGGAAGTGACAGAATCAATATGTTGGGAGCAACGCCAAACAATTCAAGTTGAAACTGAAAGTGAAACAATATCTTGGACAGCGGAAATAAAACAATAAGTTGCACTGGTACAAGAAATGCGGAATTCCCACACAACCGATCAAACACAACCACGATTATTCCACACACAACAGTACACAAAAACTGATCATTACAAGAGAAATGTATAGTGAACACATTCCTTTGCAAGAACAAAATAACTGCACACCGAACACTCACACACTGAACAGTTACCAAACAATACCATATATGGTGAAATTACAGCGATCAAGAGTTTTTCCCAGGAATTCCATTCAATGTAAGAGTCACGTGATGTATCAAATTATTTCCCAGACTGTTAACCTTTAGTTATTACAACGTTACAGCTTCATTTGCTATGTGAAAACACAGTTTGTTGCCACACGCATTTTACGATATTTTGAGTGTCCTGTGGTTTTACTCGACAATATAACGTGCGTCTGCGCGCACCTCTATTTTCCAGCCACACGACGTCTATTTACGCGTGAGACTACTATACGTGATATATCAGTACACACCACACCTTCATCACAAACACATGGTCATCGTCTTGTTATAATATCACCTACTGGTTCAAAATGCGACGTGTAAAACATACTGAGATCATCATAACCGAAAGTAATTAGGTTTTTTAAACCTATCGGGTAAGGTTGCAAGAATGATGGTGATTTACGATGAAATCATATGATAAAAACACGTGATAAACGACAAGTGTTACGTCTAGTGAAACTAAAATCCGTGAAATCAAAACCATTCATCAGCCACCTTTTTTTCACAACCATTCTCCTTCATAACTGACCACTTTTTGAAAGCACTATGAATGCCTATAGCATAGATCAATAGGAATTATGAACTCTCAGTGCTTATGAAACAAATGGCGACAAAAAATTCTGGACAGATTTGTCTCACCTGTAATCATTGGGTAACCAGTCGACATTCTCACTGGACTCGCCATCACGTAGTTTACCCCACTTTACTGTTACCAACTCCTCGTACAGCGATTGCGCCATACTGGGAGAAGAGGGAGAGAATGTATGAGATAATACGACATGGGAGTGGGGGGGGCGGGGGCAAAGTAGAATTTGAGCAATCCCCGTCTTAGCGTTGATCGGGCCTTTGAAGTCAAAAGAATAATCGAGTTCCCAAATTGGGAAACACTACAAGATCCGAAGTAATAATTCAGATGAACAATGAATACAAATTGCCTGACTATTACCTGATGTCCAGGTATACAATGAGGTCGAAGGGTTTTCCCACAGCACGTCTCAGAGGGAGGGACACGGTACTGTCGGGGGAGTAGTCTTGTGTCGAGAGTTGAGGATCGTGCTTGAGGGGTACAGCGTCTGAAATAGTGACACGTTACCATGACAACCAGATAGTGTGGTACCTACCAGTTCTATGTACTGTGTTCCTTTACTGTACAATGTTCCTATACTGTACAATGTTCCTATACAGTACAATGTTCCTACTACAATGTTCCTATACTGTACAATGTTCCTATACTGTACAATGTTCCTATACTGTACAATGTTCCTATACAGTACAATGTTCCTATACTGTACAATGTTCCTATACTGAATAATGTATGGAGAATCTCGTCTAATCAATGCTCGATCGGAGGTAGAGAACCGAGAAGAATAAGTATTCTGAGATATTCCATCTTCCGCCGTGTGTTCAGAAAGCGAGTTCGAATTGGTAGTAATGTGATTTTATGTGCGTTATTGGCACAAGTGTGCTGTAACAGTGCGAACAATAGTTGAAATGTTCACAGATTCTTAACAACTCATACAAGTTGTCGTCACATATCAAAACATCAGTTCACACACATTTCACACTTGCACACAGAGAGTTCACACTTGCACATGACACACAGAGTTCACAGTTGCACACACTTCAACAATCATACAAACACGCAAACATACAAATACAGACACAAACACACACGCAAATATACACAGACACAGACAAACACACACAGGCACACACACACACACACACTCGATACTATATCGACTGCCACACTTGTTGTGTAAGCTACTAAGTTATGAATGTGGAATCACAACGTAAACACACTCCACAGACCTGTAATTGCTATCTGCTCCTTTCTTTTATCAATTCGGCTCTTTTTGAAGAGGAAGAGAAACCTCAAACGTACACAATATCTACACAATAAATTATGAAGTTGACGCGGCACTTCCAAGAAACAGGTTCGAAGTGAGGACATGCAAAACCATGTTTAACAACAATAAACACCCGTGCGCACTATAGATTGACTTATTAAAAACAACAAGCTCGTATATATAAACCGCTAATTCTACCCTAATATTGTAGGTATACGATAAAAACTACACGGAAGTATTATATGGTACTCAAGCTGATTTATAGAAGGAAGTGTGGGTTCAGTGTGCAAGTTGATTGTTGACAGCAAGCAAAAAGGGGGGGGGGATTAAGATACAGAGTTTTCATGAAGTTAGACATGTGTGGGAATCTGTGTAACAAAGCTGTAATCATGGAGATACCTATTTATCTGTGTGAATCTGTGCGAAATAAAGAGCTCTCAGAACTTGGCATTTTTGGGCAATAAAGGCGGTTTTTGAAGCGATTATATCACCATCTACACTCTGGGGCTCGGAGTATACAATAACGATACATGGAAACAGTACGCATGTGTGACACTCACCCTCGACAATTATGTCAGACTTGGCGGATGCTTGGCGTGCTTGTTTCTGTTTGGGCAGGGTGTAGTGGAAGGTGCAGACATATGTCCGCCCGAGGAGCATGTCTATCTTCTGTATCATCAGATCACCAACACCCAGTTGCCCGGAATACGGGGACTTCTCCATCGATGCTGGGATTCGGGGAGAATGTATCTTAGTTCGGGGAGAATGATTATAATAGATCGTGGCAGAAGTTAAATCAATAATTGGATAGATACTAGATAGGTACCAATTATTTCTCTTTTGAACGTTAATTGTTGATTGAAGTTCTCGCTGTTATAATTGATAGCAAGTTGGCGGCTCATTGATTTGAGCGTAACTTCTCACTATTATACTCACATGGTTTGAGATATTCCATTAGAGCCTCCTCAACTGGTGCATTTCCCTCTACTGACCACGAGGGTACAATATTGTGGGGGACGGGACACTCAGACGGGACCCCACTCTTCGTCTGACAGAAGTTACATCGGAGGTGGGGCAGGTAAACTGGAGCGAGGTGATCCGACCATTCCTCAGATGCGACGAGCACAATGTACCGGGATTCGGGTGCAACTAGCGTATCACTGCTGTACTCTGGAGTTAATAAGAGTGAGGACTGAGGATCGAGGAAAGGAAGTAGGCGAGGGAGTTGAGAGGGGGTGAGGGAGGTGAGGATTCAGGGGATGCTACCTAGGGTGGTTACTTATAATCAATACTATTCCAGGGCCCTGTGTACTAAGTATATCTCACCAGGGAAGACAATGTCAACACTGAGCTCTGTAGGGAAGTATGGAGGAAGTACCGATCCCTCAGGTAAGGCGTAGTTCACGGTATAGTTGATGGAATATCGCCCCTTCAGATTCGCCTTATTCTCACGGTACAGAGCAATGGTCTCTTCAGTTACCATGGGAGACTCCACGTTTATACCAGGTTTATTCTGAGAAGAACATTCAGTCAAGAGCAATGATACCTATTGATCGTTACAAGAGTAAATCTCATTCTCCAATTCAGTGGTTCCTCCAGTCTACATGCAGCACGCATGATACTTCTCTCTCTCTCTCTCTTACATAATGGAAAAAGTAGACCGTCGGATCCCCTGGTAGAACATCTTTCCTCGAATCAAAGAACAGCGTGTCCACTCCGAAGAAATCAGCAACGAATGGTGGCTTATTGAACACGTCCGGAATTTCATGTAGAACGAACTCGTAGTCAAAATCCAAGAAACTTGGATATGACGGCAGGATGAATAGCAATGCCACTATGTCGACATCCTTGGCTTCTGCTATCAATCTCTCTCCGTTGAACATAACCTCTACATTCTGCCAAATCCCATTGCTGAGATCGTAGGAGCCGAAGCCGAAGGGCGAGCCTTCTGACTTGGGCAAAACTCCTGGGCAAGAATTGTTTTATCGGATAGGTATTATTTTTCAGAACTGCAGCCAAAATGGTGGTGTCCGCACCGAAGCTGCTCAAATTGAGGCCGAAAATTTGAAAAGCACCACCTTCACAGGTCTCTTGACAATAGGATTGATCGTGCACTAACAACTAACCCTGGAAATCTATCGTAACTCCATTCTCCACGAAAATGCGCTGCTGTTCGCCCTCAATCTGATATCCACACTCGTACCTGCCTCTGTCTTGTTGTCGGGCAAAGGGAATCGTCAACTCCGCACCTTTGTTTTCCTCCTGGAGGAGATCAAGTGCAGTGAGGAAATCATCATGAGCAGTGAGGAAATCATACTATCATAGTTCAAGTTGAGGAATTTATCAGCAGCACCCAGTGAGGAAATCATCAGTAGCGAGGGGTGGTTCGTTGAGAGTGCTGATGTGAATTACTATGAGGAGGAGACCTAACTGATATAGCTCAACTAACCAAATTCTCGATTTGTAGTCTGTAGAAGTTATCTGTCCCGAGGTACTTCTCCCCAATATCCATGTCCGTGTCCCCCTTCCTGTCCTTGAAGAAGAGGAATGTGGCGTTCCCGCTGAGGGATACCGCACACGAGCAGGTCAGGGAGATCTCGTCGCCCCGGGATACGGTCACAGAGGAGCCGGGCGACGAGGGGGATGGAGTGGATTGGAGTGTGCAAACTGAGGGGAGAGGGGGAGTTAGATCGGGGGAGTTAGAGTGGGAAAGTTAGAGTGGGGAGTTAGGGTGGTGGAGTTAGAGTGCGGATTTCAGTTTGGGAAATGGGAGGGAGGGAGTGGAGTGTGCAGAATGAGGGAGACTGAGAGGGGGAGTTGGAGAGGGAAGTTTCATACGTAATGATATTCCACAGAGATTACAACAGTTGCATTGAGCATCTCAATTCTGGTGATGAGTAGTTTGGAATCAAACGTGACGTTTTTGATATCTTCCCAATCCCAATGGAAATTTTGAACACTCGAACAGGTTACAGGATATGAAACTCCTCATATTTCTGTTTCAGACATGAAATACTGACCTTGGCCATCTTGTGCACTCCCAAGAAGGACAAGAGGAGATGACAAAATCAAGAACAGCGATGACGAAAAAAAGAAAAGTGGACGGTGAGAAATTTTAACATGGAGCAGGGTCCAGGGTAAAACTGCGAGTACCAGATAAAACGAGGACATATCCCACTCACACACACGCAGAAATGTGAGTATAGCACGGGGTATAGCGCGCTGACAAGATGAAGTTAAATTATTATAGCAGCTACTATACTAGCGGTGGATGAAGTCTCAGGTCGTGTGAGAATTATATATAGAGAAAATGAGGGAAGGAGATTATTTTAATTCATGTTTAATGGGGATGTCCGGGATGTAATGTTCTGTTTGGGAGGCTGATACGTGTAGAGGACAATTATAGGAGGGGCGTTCCTGAGACTGGACCCTGATCTTTCTCCCTGACTGAGAGATGGACTTGGCTAGAAAATATACAAGAAGCTGTTATTAGATCGGTCGACATGATGTCATGTACCACAAAGTTTCAATCGGGAAATACTTCTTGGAACCAAATATGGAACATATTCTCACGATGCTACACAGACACACACAGATACAGACACACAGATACAGACACACACACACACACACACACACACACACAAACAGACACACACACACACAAACATCTACACACACCATGACGCGTGGTTGAGAAAGTGATAAGAACTATATATCGTACAATCATACACTACTGCACCAGTTAGTGGAATTCCCGTGGAATTAAAACTGATTTTTACAGGTTGAAATTACGAGATATTGCCGGGGAAAACCTCCTGACATCTCGTCTACACGAATTGTCCGCGATAATTCGCTGCCAAAATAAGCTGTTAGCTCCGCGATTATAATATTCAAACTTCGTGTGATATTAACACGGGCAAAAATGAAATCGTAACTTTTTAAACATTCAAATTATGATGTATCGAATTCCCTGAGATTTGGTACGCATTCTCATAAAACCAAAGATTTGCACACACACACACACACACACGAAATGACCTTTCACAGAATTCCTGTAATAAACGGATGACAGGTAAGAAGAACAACTAATGGCTGGTCGGTTCTTACTACGATAATTAATAATACGAGTCCGAGGATTTTAAAAACACACTCAACACTAATATCACTATGTACAGCAGCTAATAACAGCTATCACAGAGCACTGTGGTACGGGGAATTTTCGGGAAAAACATCCTAGCTAGTCGAATGATATATGACGAGGGGTCTGCATCGCATTCTATTATAGGTATACGGCCTGGTACATCAGATTATTGTGTGTGTGAAAAGGGAAAAATATGTTGACATATAACATTGATATGTGTGCGTTAAGTAGATTATGTGTTATGTCAATACTACTACTTTATAAAGTGCGAGAAAAGTTATTCCATTAACAGTCCGGATTGCAGGTAACGATTACGACATATACGAAACCGAAAACGCCGATCAGCGTTAGAGTGCGAGAATGTTAACTTACGACAACATCCTCTTTCCTGCTAGGAGTCTAATACTTATATCGATGATGTTCCCGTTACTACCTATAGTTCCAATATGGGAATCAGTGGGGCTAATTTCAATATGATCGAAGGAGAGAAATAATCAAAAAGCATCGCGTTTACAGCATTATTTACGAGCTAGGAAAGTAGGAAGAAGCACAAAAGCTCCTGATGCTACACAAAAAGTTGTGAATGATAACACAACCGGGGGACATTGAACAGTTGTTGTTTTCGGCTGTACAAAATACACAAGTGGACCAATGCCACCGATGCCACTTATACATTTACTGGCTGTAGCAATTATGGAAATATGATCTGACGAATGGTGGCGTACTGGTGTGCAAGAGTAGGATAGGGAGGAACACTTGGTGAAGAGAGAGAGAAATGAACAGAATATGGTGAACTTCCTAGGAAGAAGAGAAAGGAAGGTGTCTGGGAACGGGGTGGACCAACCCAAATTCAATTCATTCAGTGAACAGAGGGCTCTAGACACGCATCATTTGATTATCCATGAAAATCAAAGGCATCATTCATCAATTTACTTGATATTCTGGATAAAAATTCTCAAATAGAAAATCAGCACTGGGTGAAGACGTAAAGCCACTAGCGATTATCGAATAGGTATCCCAAGTTCTAACTTAGCTTCTATAAGACCTTCTGTGACTCTGTGAGGACTTCTGTAAGTCCTCTATAAAGGGTTCACTGGCTGCAATGTCCATACATCGGCAGAGGATGTATGTGAAACACATGCACTGAATATTACATACCTACATTTCCAACAAAACTAGACACCCATGGTTTCTCGCACTGGCTTTCTAATTTTTATGGTTTTTTCATGGCATAACTTGCATAACTTGCATTAAATTCTCCTCTGAAGCAAGATCAGGCTTCAGAGGAGATTAACCATCACATAAGATAAGAAACTTCAAAGAGTAGTTTCTTTGACTGCAGCCGGTATTTTATACTCGAATTATGATATGCCAATTACAATGAAGAGTATCCCTCGCTCTCCCTCAAAAAGTGCTGTTGTACCAAGCACAATGGTCAATAGTGGGGTTCTGAGTGCTCCCATCATGTCAAATGCTGTGTCAATATCAGTAAAATGATTTACAATCAGGGAGACCGGATAAATGATAGACTGACTGGAACCAATCTTCATATTCATAGGTATCATGGTTCCAGGAATAAAATGTTATGCGAATAACGGGATAAAGATCAATTAACAGCAGTCTATCAACGCAATTTAAGGTTTAAATCAGAGAAACCATACGGTTTTTCACAAGGCGTGTTTCACATGGAATCCACCGAAAAATTTCGTTGTGTTTTTAAAGCGGCCGTGTTTCATCAAGCTAATGAAACGCCTATAGTGAGGGCAGTGTACAATTCAAAGTACACGATACTCAGTGTATATTGCAGTTATTTAGCAATTATAAACGGCTCATTTGAGGCTCAGCATCTATATACCATAATTAATTGCTAATTGCTTGAATTCTGTGCGGTTTTGTGGTTAAAATGAGTCACGAAATTTGGTGATATCTTCTGAAGAGATGACTCTCATAGCCATTTGCAGTCTGCAGTCTGCAGGCAGCCATCTTGCCAGAATCACGCGCTATGTAAACAAACACATTATGTTGAATGATTCAATTTGTGACAATGTAGACACTCAAATGAACATCACTATAAACGATGGTAGGTAATATTCCAAAAACTGCTAACACCATTTACTTGCTACCCAGGTATACTTGATGGGTAATATGAAGCGGTTCTTGCCGGAGAGCAACATATAGTCGATAGAGAAAACGATGTATGAGGAGAGAAGAGTATAGGACCGAAGACAAAGCCGTAGAATGTAGTGGTCAGGGTTTATTATATGCAGCCGGATAAACCGAGCGGTCAGTGGGTATAGTAGGATGTTAAAAATCACAGTGTGTGTGCGTGTGCGTGTGTTTGTGTGTGTGTGTGTGTGTGTGTGTGTGAGAGTGTGTCT
>CAMPET010000091.1:213874-224342 GCA_946803715.1 Beroe ovata
CACACACACACACACACACACACACACACACACACACACACACACAAATACATTTCGCTCAGTAATTCGTTAAACGGTAAACATGACCAGGAAATATTTAAGTATACACAACACAGTTGCAAACATACATACATACAAACACATTACACACATACACACACAATCACACTTGCAAACATGCATACATACAAACATACATATACATCGCACAAACATACATACATACACGTACATACACACATACATACATACGTACACACATACAATATGGAAGGCTAGCATAATGCTAATGGCGCGTTCGAAATTCTGCAGCAAGGTATTTGCAGAGAATACTTGTGCACAAATGCAGCTGTTTCTCGGAACGATTAATGTTGAACGTGTGTGCAGAGTTTACTGACATTCTATCATAAAATGTGAATAGAAATATGTGGATATAATGCCAAGTATTATTATAGTAAAGCAATAGATTTGGAATTTCATACTTGATGCAGGAATAATATAAACGAGTAAACTTAAATACGGTAGAAAGAATTGTCTCAATCAACTAAATTAACCAAGAAGTCAGCCCATCCACATTAACTACATTAATAATACACGGCTGTAAGCTTGATTTACGAACACTGCCATAACTATAGCTCCACATTTTCTCAATCTCCCTTTCCACAGAGGAGAGAAAGTGAAAAAACGAAAACCTGCTAATTAGACTTATTAGTGGATGCAGCTCATATATTATAGTGACGGTTGGATGTCCGGTTTAATTTGCACTTCTGTAGTTTAAATCATAAATTCACCTCATTCCTCATTAAGGGTGAACTTTTCAGAAAGGAAAATATTTCAAACGCGAGCTAAAAACTTCATAGTTAACAGCAACGACGGGCAAACTGGCGCAAAGACGAAACTGTGCTATGTTTGGTAGGTGATGGTTTTTGAAATCGGCAATGAATTGTCAGAAACTGTCAAAGTAGCTGCTGTACAAGGTATCCAGACATTTCGCAAATAATGGTGTGGCTCCGTACATAAGAATGTAAATCACGGAGTTACTTATGTGAGTTGTGAGAGTGGGGGAGAATTATTACCAACATATGAATATTATTCAGTGGATGACAATATAATCCGTGTAGGTAGGAATCACCCTGTACATAGATGAACTTTGAGTCAATCATTTTAAAGGCACCAAGAAAACGAACAAATTGAAAATGAACGTCTGGGGGCATTACCTGATGGCTTGTGGAAACCGTAGGCCCACTTGTCTCGTTCATTGAATCTTTTCACGAACAAACACTTGTACAGACGAACATCCTCCAGGCTCATGGATTGGAATGTCAGCGTTGAAATCGACTCTTCTTCATTCTGAAGTGATGTTAGTGGTAGTTCACTTAAATCACTAAGTGAAAAACCACTTCACAAATAACACAAATCACACAAAATCGATTAAATCACTAGATCTCTGTTTCTCACATTCTCAATGACAATGTTTATAGTGTCCACTAGTTCCCACTCCCCCAAACTATCCAGATAGTACCACGTGACTTGTGAAGTCTCGGCGTTGGTGTTTGCAACACTATAGTCGCATACCATGGAGTGTGTTTGATCAGCGTTCAACCGCTCCGTGATGGAAATATAACCTGGGGTCACGATGATGTTAGTGTGATGTTAGTGTGATGTTAGTCTGAGGTTAGTGTGAGCTTAGTGTGATGTTAGGGTCAGGAATGTAAGCTCGGATACAGGTATCTGTTTTCTGTTCATAGATAGATAACAGATTTGTATACACTTCATAATTGACGTTGGGAAACTCGTTATGATCATTGAAACTACTTTGCGGGGGGCATCGGCTAATCAACCCACTTCTATTCTTCAGCTGAGACAAAAATTTAACATCAACTCAGCCCTATCTGCCATGCAGCTGTCGAAGAAGGAAACCTTTCAGATGAGTTCAGAAATTTTGACATTTTTACACCTCCTTAGTACGGTTTCCCTGATATTATACCCGAAGTCGAGGTGATACAACATGCTGCAAGAACTACATAATCCTTTAAATTATTTTCAAGTGTTGGTTCAAGTGAGAACAGTTCTCACTTAGGGAGCTTTACAAAGCCATACCCATGCTACATAATACTAACATTTCTTTATTTTCCAGGTGTGTATGTGTGTGTCTGGATATTGCTACAGTTGCTGTGATGAGGGTTTGGGACATGCAATTATTGGAATAATCCATAACAACAACATGGATATTATGATACTGCTCTGGCGAGAAGTTTAAACTCTGTATTGTCTAGTGACGTGTACAGTGGGCAATAGCTTACAATTCACCCGGCTGCTGACACTCACTCCGTACTAATCGTACTAAAGTCATGGAAAGGGAGGAATTTTCACGGGATTTACAATCATTTAAAGAAGGAGATGCATGTCCAAATAATCCAAAGATCCCTGCTGACCCCTACAGCTGCTATCCGATAGATCCAAAAAGTCGGAAATCCAAATCCCCTTACGATAGATCCTGCTCGAGAAGAATTCACCCAAATTGACACTCGGTTGTATCGTCACTTCTTCAAATATAGTTCAGTACTTTCCTAGCCGAGAAAACGCCAGTTTAAAGCCGCCAATGTATCAACACCCGCAGTTTACGCCCTTGTTGACACGGAAATTGATAAATCTGTAGATGTAAACCATCTCGTGACATGATGAGGAATGTAGGGGGAATGTAGAGGAGAAGGTTAATCATCAACCAGAAAACGGTCCAACCAACACTCCTTAGGATAGGACCATGACACACACTCGCAGAAAAAGATACCCCTGTACACACACACACACGCACACACACGCACGCACGCNCCCACACTCACACTCTCTCAATCACACACACACACACACACACACACACACACACACACACACACACTCACGCCTTGTACAGGCTAACTCCTACCTACAAGACGTGTTACAAGACACTGCAAGATAGAGGCAGTTAGCCACGATAGGAATGTTCTCAACAAGGATTACTCCACATAGGGAGGGAGAGAGAGGTATTATAGATACACTGGTGACAAGGAAATCTGCTGAAACTGCTGTGCAAGACGTGCATGATGTACAGTGGAACTGATCCATTATCGGGTGTCTCCCTACTACTATAGGACACACACACACACACACAAACTCACACACAACGCTTAGAAACTCGGAGGTTGTTAAAAGCTAAAACAGTGTGCACATCTCTGAAGCTGTTTCAGAGCAACATAATTCGTAATGCTCCATTACATTATATGATAGAGACCGTCAATGATTAATGCAATTCACATCTGTCAAAGCATCATAAACTACGTGATAACATTCATTCAGATTCTTTAGAAAATTTCAGCCCATTCCCCGGAATAACCGTCACTATAACCGTCACTATATAGACTGCCCCCCTGGACATGGATTTGGAGGACGAGTGAGGGAGAGACGTGTCTGGAGCTGGACAACTGGTACTGGGTAGAGAGAGAGTTAGGGAGAGTTAAACAGTGCAACAATGCGCATTTCCTAGTGCATTGTCCATGACAGTTCACTGATAACTCGGGTTCATAGGAGTGAAATGTGAGCACGATTACTGTACAGGTCTCATCGACATTTGTCAATATCAGCACTCAGTAGCTCAATGCAATATGGGTGGGTGTAAGCCAAGTGTTGCGGCTGCAGGATCAATTAGTTGGTCAGTGTGAATCGATTTTTCTCAAAAATAGATAAGATTTGGTTGTTTCTGTCCAAGGTATCTAGCATTCTCTATTCTAAACGCTATGATAGCTACGAAAAAGGACGCAGCATGTTTGACAGACAGCCGCCACTTCACGTGTTTATAGTATTGTAAAGAGGGGTCATGAGACCATAATCTAACCTCCATATTGATAGAGCGCATCACTGCTGACCACTGTTGCCTCACTATTCGTGGCCTCGCAGTGGTAAGTGCCGTTATAGTACCAAGAATAGGTGAGGAAGGTTAGCGTGGAGTTATCAGCACTCAGCTCATACTTGACGTTCCTGAAATAAGGGGGAACTATAATTGTAAGAATGATTGCTCTAAATCATCAATGATGGATGACTTATTAATAAGGTTCGATTGCCGATATTTCATGGGTAACTCACATCTCCTTGGTGGGTAGTGGTACCCTAGGACCAGAGCTGGTTGAACCACGGTACCATCTGGAAAAGAGGAAATATGTAAAGAGGTCATCCAGCAAGAAGTTCCATGGTTTACAAATTGAGAAATTAATTCATTTCACTCACGTTATCTGAACTGGAGGGTAGAACTTGGGTTGCGTCACATTGCAATGGAGCGTGACACCACTCTCTGTTATGAGGGTGGGTGGTGTCAAGTCCCGAGTGGTGTCAAATTCACTGGCACCGCTCCTGAAGCTCGGCTGTGATAGGAACTCTGGAGCGACTTTTTCTCCGTTGTAAATGTACATGTACTTGTCGCTTACCTTGTGCACAGTATATGAGTCAGAATGGATAAATTGAAGACTGTTCACGACACTCTACAGGAGCTGTTTGAATATTGTTTCAACTGAGATGTCACCGTTTGGTGGTGACTCATATATCCCTCATAAACACTCACAGAGTAGGTGTATTCATCTGCCATGTAACCGCTGACAACACAACGGTATTCCCCATTGTACTGCGATGAAGAGTACCTCATCTTCAGTCTACTCATTGGCTCCTCCCTATGACATTGGCGTTGTGAAGCGAGGTGTTAGATACAGAGTAGGCAGCTAGGCCATGAATCTTATGAATACGCATTCGAAGAAAAGGGAGACAGTCAACTTACCCTGACATCAAATCAATCTTGTAGAGTTTATGATCATCAGTGAGCTCGACAAATAATGAAGAGGGAGGGGTGAAGATCCATTTGAACTCTGCACCATACATTGCACTGAATGACTCAAACTGAAATGATAGGTAATTTGTCATGAGGAACCCGAGTGATATAAGGATATGTGAAACTGTAAAAATAGTCTTAAGCAATGTAGACTTACTTTGCAAATGAATGAGACTTCAGTATCCAATTTTCCTTGATCAACATAGACATTATTAGCAAGTTCTTTCTTTACTCCCGACTCCAAAACTTGTATCGAGACCGCAAATGGGTAAGAGTTCGGAAGATCAGCATCCACTGTGAAAGTTTTGAGTCAGTTTAATGTACAGGAATGAATGCCTAATAACAAGAAATAATGGGAACTGCTGAACTCTCAAAGATGACCTCGCAACAATTGCAGTGGTCTTTCACTGGAAACATGATGAGATGTTCTGTCCCATACTAACCTGCATACTTGTATCGAGTGGGTTTGCTATCATATTGTTCCTCATCATTATACCACGCTTTACAGTAATATTCTCCATCATAGTCTTTGGAGGCAAACGTGAATGTTAAAACACTCATTGTATCACCCATTCCATAAATAAAAAACAGATCCAAGTTGAATGGTGCATACTCCATATTTCCGATGTTATAGTGAGTTTCATTGGATGGATTGTAAAACCATTGTATCACAGGACTGTCACCAAAAGATGGATTTGTTTCACAGGATAATTGTAGACCTGACATGGGCGGGACCTCTGGATTGATAGTAGGCTCTACTTTGAAAACATGTGAATCAGTTCCTCCATACTGATAATGAGCTCTCTCAGACTCTTTTGACAGTCCAAATTTTTCTATCACACAATAATATTCTCCATTATACTCCACTGATGATGTTTTGAATTCCAGAGTTGCATTGGAAGGTTCAGAAAGCTCAAACATAAGTTTGCCAGATGGTGAACGAGTGTTAGAGGTTATGAGGACTGAGGATAGATTTGCAGGTGTTTCTCTTTCAGAAAGTTCTCTTTCAAAGTACCTGGAATAATGTACCGATAAATACATAACAATACTTAGTTAAGCAGCTGTCATATATGACCTTGTCACTTTTGAAAAAAAATCAGAAAAAATTGCTGAGATAATCAAAGCCAAAACCCCCTGCCTCACCCTCTCATTTTCTATCAGCATTTGGATACCCTCTTCCCCTCTGGCTGATGACCTCATATGTAATGGTTCCTATATTACAAAATGGTGAATGATTTATATATAATTTCATTTCATGTAACAAACCATGAAATGTCCACAGCTGTGGTAAGACCCTGGTCTTCACTCATATAATAACCACTGCATGTCAATGCTATACTTGTATTGACATAGTCACTATCTATTGTTGGATGCATCATGAAACCAAATTTGGGATCATAGCTATCACTCCTTACAATACCTGGGATGTTTTCAAGGTAGAACATCTGATACAGATATCTCTGCAATAATTACACATCACAAATCCATTGAAACTTGCAAAATTTACCTTTTAGAAGAGAGAGAATGATTACACCATTCAGTAGATTATGTAGCATTTTATTCCACTCTTTGATTCATTACTTATACACTATAATAAAGAATGACTTGAGAGAAATCAAAACTAAATTCAATGCCCATCAAAGATGATACTAACAGATGGTGGATAGAGAACCATTCCCATACTTTTTGGCGGCTATACAGTGGCGGCTTGTGAGTCATGAGATTTGGGTTCCAAGAAATATTGACATTCCGGTTCCATGAAATTTGGGTTCCATGACATTTGGGTTCCACACACAAATTGAGCTCTAAAGACAGTGCAGTGCCTAGTGGATACTGGATAGTAAACAACATGTCAAGTGAAGGATAAAAACGTGATGATTACCTGTGCAATGTGCATTGCATTATCAAATGTCATCTCACATATGGCAGGTCACATTTGTCAGCGTCCGGCGCGGTTGTTGATCGACGATGGATGATAGACCCTGCACTGTCGAGAATTTCGTTTTGCGCGCGCGGCGTAAACTTATTCTTATAATCTTATGCGGCTTGCATCAGCGGTTTAGCATCGCTAGACTGCAACCTACGTGGCCACTAGTATAGCTATAGCCTTTATTTTACATTTTAGCCTTCATTTGCATTGAAGGGTTTTCCTTACCGTCAGCGCCGCGCAATTGTAATCCCGCGCCGCGCCAGCGCAGCGAAGGTAAAAAATCATTCGGAGCCTTCAAAAAGCCAAACTCTTATCGACCGATAATAAATGTTCTCGCGCTGCGTGACCCAAATACTCCGCGCGCTGCGCGTCTCCGTGGTTTCTACGCGTACGACTTTTCAGTTCACAGAGTAGAACAGGGGCGCGCAACGTGTGCACAATAATAGACCCTGTCGAGAATTTTGTCGCGCGGCGCGCGCAACTCATTTTTTCCTCGGCGCGGCTTGCATCAGCGGTTTTGCATTTTTTGATTAATTAGTAATTAGTTTTTATTTTGCAATTGTCTGGGAATAAAAAATTCGATAAACTAATAAATTAGTTTATCGATGGTTGTTTCAATTTCAGGTTTTATTCACAACTCTTAAATATGAGCTGATAATAATGATTTTAATAATTTGTCACAATGGATTGGACAATCATCAGGCAATGTAATTTTATTTACAACATGGATGCTGTAGATAATAAACTTGATGTGAGATAATAAACTTTCTTAATTTTTAATTTTGATAGTTTCAACAGGTTGGAATTTCCTAGAGATAATTTATAGTTAATCCTGCTACTCATTCACCATAGATCATGGACACCTGCAGACTCCTTCATAATAAACTGCATTCAGCTGACCAATGGACTGGTGAAAATATAGCCTCATCATTGACGCCTGAGTTTTGTTCTAATATTGTATCATGCTACTCTAGTCTTGAACCTCAGGTGAAGAATAAATTACTACTTGCAACCCTCAACATGCCACACAAAATGGTAGAAAATGCATCTTCTGAGCTACAAGAAATGTTTTCCAAGGGTGAAAATGACTCAGATGAATGGTCAAGAGTATTATCAAAAATGCTCAAGAAATATCCAAAAGATGGTAAAATATCTACTGATTTTGATGATGTAAACTGGCAGGATGCCATAAAGAACATTTCAAATCTCCTCATTGAACCTGCAAGTGCTAATCTGAGGCCTCTTGAGAGATTGTATATGAATACTGGCTCTTCAGGGAAGGTTGCTCCTACACAACACTTCAAGTTCAAGACAAAGCATAAGTCATCAATAGCAAGGTCTGAGCTCTTAGCTAAGGGAAGGGAGCTTCAAGAACAGCGTAAGAGAGATGAGGAGCTGAAGTCTCGAGATGAAGTTTCTATCCCTCAATATCGTGGACAGACCACTGCTGTTCCAACTCCTGCTGCCAGAAAACCAGTATCAAATATCGACTACAAGCCTGCTTATAGACCTAAAGAAGAGTATGGTATAAAGATATTAGATATGGATGAAGCTCCTATGCCTGAGCCAAGAAAAAGGAGAAGGGTAAATGATCGTCTGAAATCTCAAGAAGCTGAAGAAGCTGAAACTCCCCCTGCAGATCAAGAACCATCTTTTCAAGATTTCCTGCACAAAGGGCACAACTCTTCCTTCAATTTGTACCAGGGGTCAGATAAACCACCACCAACTCCTAAACTTGATGATGCTTACCAAGTCAATTCATTTGCACCAGCCCAGTCACTTTTATCACCAACTCTGGGGCTTGACTATCAAGCTTCATTCTTAGATCCTGATACCCTGAAATCACTGCACAGTGTATTGGAAAAAAGTAACAGGCTCATTGAAACTGATCAAGCAATAATTGTCAATTTTCTCAAGGGAAACAGAATTAATCCAAGTCCAGAGAAAGGCTCAATTGTAACCATTCTATTGAACAGTGATGTTGAAACTGATGTTGAGGGTAGAAATTGTCTTGTAGAAATTCTATTTGAAATGAACTATGAAACAGGAAGGTGGAGGAGACTGAAGAGGCAGTCAGCATACACCTTAAACCCTTGAAGACAAAGGAGTGCATGGTAGGTATTGCAGGCTGTGGTTAGGTTTTGCTAGATATTATTGTTTACAAAGACTTACCGTAAACTTCATCAATCTTTCTTCTGTGAATCATAGACTAGGGATTTGGCAACCCATTTGATCTCAAAACCTTCATGAATACTTGTCTCGTTATTTGTTTCATTCCACCTCGGATTCATGCGAAAATTTGCTGTTATACTCCTAACAATTCGTGTTCTTCTCACTTGGCTCTGATCCTATCGATTCATTCTTTAGGAATGGCATTTATTATTCCAGTGCTGACAATATCCTTGTTGCCGTTCCTGTCCAGTGGCTCGGAACACTGCGAACTAATAAGCCCTGAAGTTAAAAAGGTCTGTGTGTTGACATTTCTGATTCTGAATATAACTGTAGTTCTCAGCACAACCTCTTAAAGATTGGTATTTGTGCCGTTGTAATAATTTTATCTAAGCAGCATAGGCATATTTCAATCGTTCATGATTATTATGTTACCAGGAGCTGTGTACATTTGAATCTAAAATCACCAAAGTGCAGTTTCCCAACATCCTTGGTATGGAGACGCAGGTAGGACTGTTTGTATCCTACAGATCGTTCAACCGTATTGTGGGAATGACGGAGAGATTAATCATTTCAAATCGCAGCAAGAAGCTATCGATGGGCTGAAAGGGTTTGAGTTGCTGCTCACAACTGAACAGGACTGTTCAAGTCAGCTCGAATTCTTCCTCTGCCACACCTACCTGCCCATTTGCAACCCTGAAAATAAGAATCACATCATCAAACCCTGCAGGTGAGAGGGAAATGGTGTGTTATACTCATTCGTGCAGGAATTGCCATTTCCTGTACCGTCAAAATCCCACTCTATCTCTTATCAGATTACAGCAGTATTGTTATTGCTCAGGTGCTGTGATATAATTAGCCGTGCAATATGATCGTATGATTTATGATTAATCAAGTCACCATCATATTTGTTCGGAAAACTTCATCGTCAAATTTAATTTCATCGAATGCTCGTCGCTGACATAAGCATTGACTGGCCTAGAATAGTACCTACTTCATCAATGTACAGTGTACATTGTACTAGTCAACGCACAAACTTTGTGTGTAGTCTAAAACAGCGAGTTTAATTGGTATCTAATTGCATCTATTTGGTGGTTGTAGACTTGCGTAATTGTTTCACCCCTAGCAATGTAACGTATCACTAGCCTGCTGGCTACTATAAATATAGTAGGGCTACACAGGAGTATTTTCTAGCATACACGTGGATGAGAAAGTGATGAGAAATTTCCGAGGTATGCAGGCGGACGTTAAAATGTGGATTACTTTTCCCGGAAGTGTTATAATTGAAGATGGGAATTGAAAGAGAATTATGTGGATGGAAATTGGAATTTTTCGCAGTAGGTTATTGTGAACTATCATGGGTAAATCAGTCCGTGTAGACTATAAAGTATAGGGGTTGAGGGAGGTGAGAATTGTGTTGTGGATGTATTGGCAATGAAATCAGTGAAGCCATCCTTCATATCAAATTATCATGTGAATGTGTGTGTGTGTGAGTGTGTTTGTGTGTGTGTGTGTGT
>CAMPET010000091.1:246722-266050 GCA_946803715.1 Beroe ovata
TGTGTGTGTGTGTGTGTGTGTGTGTGTATGTGTGTATATGTGTGTATATGTGTGTGTGTGTGTGTGTGTGTGTGGGTGTGTGTCTCCATCCCTCTGCCTGTGTGCTGTGTAATTGTCCTAGTTAGACGAGTCTTGATGATAATATTACATTACATATAAGCACCGAGCAGTGTCTGTATTATGTGATATTCAAGAAGCTCGGTACATCGCAATACAGGGATGGACAACGGAGTTAACGAACCCACTATACTGATTCTGGCAGAATTGGGAATGGATGCTTTAATGGGAATGAATGCTGGGAATATTGCGCAATGATTGATCATCACGAAATAACATCCCTTCCTTACCGCTCATTCATAAAAAAGCCTTTCCAACTTCAGAATGAACATGAGAAATTTGGAGCATGCAGCCTGTCACATTCATCACGGGAAACCTACTAAGAGAAGTATAATTGACAAGTTTTCAATTCCCTGGGGGATAGAACTATAATGCTACAGTACGTTGCTGTCACCTGACTTGTCACCTATCACGTGCTATCACACTGCTGTCAGTTGCCATGGCTACACGGGCACGTGACACATAGTAACACTACGGTGTGTGGACGTTTAGTGTGCGAGTTGAGAGTCTCAGGGGAGTTGGATATAAATCAACTCTAATTCTCATTACCAGGTGCATCTCAAATTGAGTCCGGTACGACATCTCTAAATCGGATATCAAATTCTGGAGAGTATTATCCGAACTTGATGTAGAAATGAGATCATATCTTATTTAGGGGGATCTCTCTTGTAATGAACAAGAAGTCAGGTACACTCACATTACAGTATTTATCTATTGTCCACTTGATCAAGTCCAATGTACAATACAAGGGACCCTTCGTTTACATAATTAAATCACAGACCATAGCACTCAAATTCACCTCTCGAATCGTTACACAGGGAGGGGTAATTAATGAATGTGAGAAAAAGTAACCCGAACTTTCATCGAATTAGCAACTTTTCATCAGCCCTAATTCCTACCCTTCCTAGTCTAAATTTCACATACAAAATGCAATGAAATATGTCACACACACATTTTGCACTGGTCGCTGTATGTGTGATATTACACACAATGTGGTATTCTCAGTTTGAGATCCTCCCCTCAATTACGCACCACAAATGCAGACGAGGGTCCCTCTCGTTAGCGTAATTAGCGCCTAATTACCCTCGTTGCATATTATTCGAGCACGAATACACACTTAATAATACACACTTGATAATATTGTGTAACGTTATCATGAATCATCATCTGCCACATTTCGAGACATGATTTGAAATACATATTTGGCGGGAAAATCGCACTAAATAGAGTGGGAGAGGCGGGGGGAATGATAGAGGAGAGTTCTTTGTAACATAATATACCCCCCATCTTGTCCCTGCTATGTGTACTGCATTATTATGTTAGCAGAGAACGGAGGGGATTGTGTGTAGGTATATATTACATCGTATATATATCATTGAGTGTGCAATGTAAACAATGAGTGTACACACTTAGGTGATTGCTATTATGAGAGGGACGCAAAATGGAGTACACGCTACGCAGACGTGTTTGAATGGACGTGTTTGAATGGAGAGTTGTTCGAGACATTTTCTCTTCACAATTCTTGAATATGTTAACACCTGTGTTATTTAACACATGAATGAACCTATGGAATGTCCACCGTATGGTGACTTATTACACACACAAACTCACTTACACAGCATATTTGTTGAATATATTTATTGAGCCGTCAACCTACTATTGACTTAATATTCTCGGATGTGTGGATTTTCGGCAAGAAAACCCAATCTATGGACTAAGGTACACGTACCTAATGGACTTTTCTACAAAGTCTCTCTCTATCCAGTTTTCTCTACCAGATTTCGAAGAGTGAACTAAGTTTATGTAAGGTTTCATCGTACAATGAGCTATGTTTAACAGATCTCCTTTTGCGGTTTAATTCAATAGACATGGTGACTGTAATTGAAGTAAAGAAATGATGATAGATATTCATATAAACTGACCATGGCAGGCGAATAGTCAACAAGTACGACAAATTATTTGAGAAGACGTGTTAATATAGATATTTCAACACGCATCTGGGACCTTGTTAAATCTTCACTGTCAAGAGGACTTACAACTGACTTAAAACCCGGTTCTGTGTTAAACGACGAAGGAGCAGAACATTTCAGGTGATTTTCAATGGAAATGGTTTATATCTATTAAAATGATTTATCTATCTTTATGTTGACATGTTGACACTGGTGATAAAACTGGACGATAATGAATACCATCTCAAACTGTGTACGGGTATTGGCTAGGGATACACGTGCTCTTTATCCCTAGATTTGATGGATCGGAGTAAATTATCAGTATCACTACCAGGTAACACTACATAACATCCCTCAATACCAATACGTACCCCTCCCCCCCACTTTACCCCTAGATCTATATTACACCATGAGTCCGTATTCACGTACACAAATGTGGATCCAATTTCATGCAGCAAACTGTGACAGCTCACTATTATAGCATAGCAGATCATATAGAACTTATTTAGTGGTGTATTTAGTCGAACTGCTCCGAGAATAGCGACAATAAATTGACCACGCTAATTTCTCCTTAGTGTAATCATTTGGGAATATGTCACAATGGCCATGGGTTGCAAAATATCATATGCATAACCTGCAAGGTATATTCTCTATCCTTAATCCAATAAAAATTACAAGCAGCAAAACAAAAAATCAAAAGCTGTCCTCAAGTTTGAATTATTCTGTCAGCATTTATTTATTATTTGGATTTGGCTTGTTTTTGTTTTGCTGGCATGAGACCATGTCACATATGTAACTGGAGTTGTCAACACTATAAGCCGTGTCATGACAAAAGTATATAGTTACTTTCGAGTTTTGTTGTCAGTAGTAGGGTTTCCCTACTCTACACCATCATTGCGTTACATTGTTGTCACTGTTGCTGTCAACTAAAAGTAGTATCTGAACAAAAATAGCATAGACTAGGATATGAACAGTCCATAGAGTCAGTGGTTTATCTGATATTGGCGATAGAAATGACCATTATGATAAAGGAGCACGTAGTTCTCCGTTGTTATGGTTATAACGCCTTATAAGGCGCTATGGACGTTATGCCTGTAGCATGTGGGACAAACATGATCTGTAACCTGTGACGTCACTTTGTTTCCATATTCGGTCATTTGCACATCAAGCTCTACCCTCCACTTACATTCTTCCTAGATAATCGCCATTTAAAACATATGATCGAATGATGTAAGATCTTATGTTCTTGTTTTTGGATAAGGGATAAATACTGGATCTAACACAAAAAGTTTGAATCTAGCCGTATTTTCACTGGAGTTCCACATCTATTACCGCGAACCTTCACATCTATGATCTGTAGTCATAGTTTTCCTTAATAGTTTTCCCTGGGGGAGAAAGAGCTACACTCACTTACACTTACTTCTGGGAAAAAGGTTTTTATCCTATATTGGGAAACGGTTCTTATCCAGTATTTTGTAGTCTTCACAACATTCGCGAACACACACCGATACAAAAGCACACAGACGTCAGACGTGTACTCACTGCACACCCATTGTAATCATGTCATTATACACTACACTATAGTGTTGACCTTACAGCCGATAGACTCCGAATCCCGATGTCGCATTTGAAAATGAACATTGTACCATACCTACCTCTCAATGAAGACAATTTGATCCTATCTTGACCCAAGGTACTGCAGGTCTGATTATATCCGACATGTACGTGACTCTTTCAATACCGGTACTAATTAGCACTCATTCCCCCTCTGCCCGACTTAATTCTGAAAGTTTGGGAGAGTACGGAGGTGGGACTCATGTTTCACCTCCATACCTTCATGCGTCATATATTACTCAGTGTAATTACATTGACCTAACCCGGTGCACCTCTCGATAAGACTGTTTATCATAAAGCAGGAATAAATATGAGATAAGATTCAGCCACGGTTCGTCTTTGCGACCTTATATGGCAATATATTATGTACGAATTCACAGCTTTGATAAACCATGTTCTAAGAGTGTGCTCGAGCACAAACGCAGCAAGAAAAAGATGCCTGATTGGATAAATCAGACCACGTGACACGGTACTGTTTTCTGATTGGCCGAGATGAAAACAGTGAGCAGCAGAATATAATGGCTGTTTATGCGAAAATAATAATGAATCATTGCTATTCATCGCAGGAATAGCTAATCGGTGCAGCTCTGTGCATGTCAAATGTCTTGTACAAGTGGAAGATGTTTGCAATCTATCTACTATTGTCGACAACCATTTCAGAGAACAATGACTTTGGTATGTACATCATGGATGAAGATAGACAGTTTCCGCTTCATCCATCCCTTGTACAATGTACATTGTACAATGTGCATTGTCTAATGTACATTCTGTAAAACCTCGCTGTTCATCCAGTTGTTCGGTTCTAGCAACTCCTCATGAGAAGTTATGACAATTATAACACGTCGTCAACGTAACATCCCTGAGTGTCCAGTACGTTATTTCTTGGATCACACCAACACACTACGCAAACATTGTCATATAGTACCAACGTACACACGTACACACGTACAGTTACACGCACGTCACACACAACTACACACGTACTGTCATGTTGGATGATTCAATATGCAGGATCATCATCGTAACGCGCTAATTTTCACGGTAACACGTCTACACAATGTAACACGTTTTGACTGTTCGGGATAACTGCTTTGAGCACAGATGTCGGAGTACAGGTTGAAGCTACTTTCCCGTTTAGAGCCTCGCAGTAACGACCGATGAATATATCGCGCGGGAAGAAATACTCACGTAGCATGCGATGGTGAAGGGTTCATCCTCGTTAACGGTCTTGGACACGGAGTATCCAGTGTCCCGTCTCCTTCTCTTCGTGGCGGGGACTTCTCCTGGGCAAGTTATAGTGTGTTACTGCCAGTTTTTGTTATAGTGTGTTACTGGACAGTGTTACTGGACAGAGCTACTACAGAACCTGGAGTAGACCATATCGGGGCAAAGATGTCCCCATATGTTGTGATCAGCATAGTAATGATGTCCGCATCGTAGTGACAATTGAAAGAGGTGAATGTAGCGGGTATCTAACTCCGTGTCATGCATACCTCCATTGTCGTTGGGATCAGCAGTGGATGCTTCATCGTCACCAGCCTCGGGTACAGTTTCGTCACCACCAGTTTCGTCATCACCAGTTTCGTCATCACTGTCATCAACAACAACGGCTGGGGCGCTGCATTGCACTGAACGAGGGTAGCATGTCAGACTATGGAGGAGTTGTACATTTAATAGATACCAAACCTGTAACGTGAATGAGGGGAGAAATCAGAAATGATTGACAATACATGTCTCAAATACAGCTGGTGAAGAGGGTTTGTGAATGCCACGAGTCACAAATGAATTGGAAACTGTTAAATATGAGACAGTTAAAAAGTGTATTTTAAAAAACGCCACAAATAACGGTTCATAAGAACAGCTTGTACAAAATATTCACATATTACACTCTCTCTCTCGTCTCAGACTACCGAGCCTATATAGGGACATAATATCGTGGTGTTGGGACATATCATCTATGATGTGGCCTGGCCATGATGCAAGATCATATTTGGATGCTGACTATCTGGGCAAATATATCATCCGAAACCAAACCAGCTCTCTCTATACATTCGACTAACGACCATTGTGTTTGTGTGTGTGTGAGTGTGTGTGTGTGTGTGTGTGNNNTGTGTGTGTGTGTGTGTGTGTGTGTGTGTGTGTGTGTGTGTGGCGGGGACCCGCCTGAAGGTTTCAATGTATCCCTTTATTGGTTCAGGTACAGCTGTGATATCGTACAAAGCAATAATTACACAATATTGTGTATCTAAGGAATATGTGTACCAGAGTGTACTAAAACTCCTCTTAGGGTTTCGAGACAAGAAGACTATACCGTTCTATTATCAAGTACCTAATTAATCCTGTTAATGTACCTAATTAACCTGATAATTACCCTGTTAACTATACTTGATTCTCGTCCGAACCAGTCACATACACTCCCAAACCATGGCTAACAATTTACGAGACATTCCGTCTCGTTCATCTCCAGACTAAACTATCCCACTCTCACGTCATATGAACATATGAACCACCATGTCCTCTTCTCCCCCTCCCCTATGCTCTGTCTGTGAACTGCCCGTGAACAACAACAGCCAGTGTTTAGTCGAAGGGAAGGGGTCTCTACATTCCCCCTCTATAGAGCTGGTGATTAGCCTGCTCTCCTGTTGGCAGTTCTCCCATTACACCCAGAGGAAACACTGCTCGAACATTATCCCCTCTCTAAGGTTCTCCAGACATTGAACTCAGGGTAGGATGCAGATAGAGGGAGCATCCCGAAAAAATAGAAATCAGTACAGTTTTTGTTGCAAGATGATCGAGTAGGCACCTATTGAGTGTCAATTGTTGAAATCCCAATCATGTGACACTGAAGCTCGAGTATTGGTCTTGTGATGCTAACATTTTCTGTCATGCTGAAAACTCATGATTTAACTGCTAGCGAATATGGTAAGCTGAATTTGTGTTAAAAATGATTTCATTTCCGGAAAATGAACTCAATATTCTATCACTTTGGGCTATTCGAGAAGTTCTGTCGATAATAGAATTACTTATCTTAGCATATGTCAGCATAGGACAGAACAAATATGCGGTTTCAACGTACTGACATTTGAGAGGCGAAAGATGGAGTTTCTACTATATCTCCATAGGAAGTTCTCGTTCAATATTTCATAGAGATCATTGTGTGTTTCGCACAGTCGTGTGAGGTATAGAACTTGGGCCATAAAACACAAATATCGCAGATCTCATATGTCCAAATAAGGGCATACCGAGGTGACAATAGAATTCCATTATGAGAAATTGTCTTTATTGTTCTTGCGTACTCATAATGATATACACAATGTACAATGTATACTTGTGTGCAATGAACAAACTATACGAGCTGATCTTACCTACCTCCCTTACCTCTCATTATCCTAGACATAGTTCTGCAATCTGCAGCGTGTATAAATGTGTGTGTGTGAGTGTGTGTGTGTGTTGGTGTGTATGTGTTTGTGTGTGGATAGATATCACGATATATGAGATCCCATCTCTCACAGATCCATCATCTGATGTTGGAGACACGAGTGTCCACGATCAGATGATGTCAGATACCACTGATACCATGATTTCATCGATTCAACAATTGTGATAGGTAATCGGCAGTGATTTGTTAATCAGCTGAGTTCATCAAATTGGCATATTATATGACCGAGTGTTCTCACCACTTCTGCTCGTGATATTTCATTGACAATGGTGTCAGTGATTTCAAATGGTTCTCATGACTGTCCCGTGACGTGAAGTGGTATTGGTTTGGAAAGTGCACTTTGACCGTGAAAACAGAGGGATGGGAACAGTGGTGTCAGGAGTATTGACTATTGACAGTATATGATCTCTATACACACTCCTGTCATGTGGTCCGATAATATTCACACTTTCACGTGATCACATATGGAAGCGGGGACTCTTCACATGTACACTGGTGACTGGAGATAGAGAGGGTTCATGCACAATAGGGTGATGACAATACCAGCTAATTTGAGACTTCATACAGTAGATTACGGCCCGCCCCCCGCCCCCAATATACTCTGTACGCACACGTCACTCGCTGGTCTTTGATATTACACTACATCATGAATCATCCTGCCATGCCCCTATGTCTCACTTGAGTTGAGGTCCACATTTCTCACTTAACCCTTTCCAACCTCAGTCAACAGTCACTCCCAGTCAGGTCTTACCTCCCATCTCCTGGTCAGTGGTCTGTAACCCCCATACATGGGATCATAGGGATTGTTATAATAGACATGGGGGAACACACACATATTCTCATTATCATCATCACAGTGGACCCAGCCAGAGAGAGGTGGGAAGAGAGGGGACAGCAGCTGGCTAGGGTGTAATATGATAAAGCAATGCCATACACACGCACACACACACCCACACCCACACACACACACACNCTACCTATAGTCTATCTTCCACAGTGCACGCACACACCCACACACACACACGCACACACACACACACACGCACACACATATTCCATCTATCCCCGTATACATATGGAAATGCCACGCATATTCTGCCATATGGTCCTACCTCTCACGGGGCATCCCACCCGTGTATAATGCAGTTCACACACAAAGACAGCTCAGGGAGAGAGAGAGGGAGGGATAATCTTATTCCGGAGTTACAAACTGTAAAATTGTAATCGCCCTCACAATGAGAGTTCAAGTGAGAGTGGCGAGTCGAGAGGCTATTATATTCCAACATTCAGATTCAATGCCACCGGTAGAAGCTCATGCCGACTTGTAGCGAGATTCAATAATTTATATCGTACTGAAATGGTGGTATGAACTGAAGTTTTCCATTCATATGTGNTGTGTGTGTGTGTGTGTGCGTGTGTGTGTCATAGCGGACATTCCGCTCTATTGAGTGTAATGTAATAATGTGATGAGAGCATACACACACTTTCCACACAAATTCAATTAAAATCCCGCTCTCTCCTCTATTCAACTTCCTAGTTTTCTGCAGGGAGAAGCTTGAAAACTGCACACAGTGCATACATCTTTCTGTGAATCACATGCACACATAAATTTCTGTGGAAGCCTTTCAACCCCACACACCTATAGTTCTCTTTGAAAATTTAAATCTCAAATCTATGGTCACGAAACGTGTTAACAGTAGAGATGAATGTTCGCAAATCAGCGGGATTTTTCACAGCTTTTCACGTACAAATTTGCAAAGTTATTTACTCAGATTACACAGTTCCCATGGACAATACTCTCATGTCGGTGCAATGATAATTCAGTTGAATATAACATTGAAACTTAATATTCAATCTTACATGGATGTAATTAACTAAATTGCACTTTGGGTGCGTGTGGAATGAAATGAGTGTATGAGAAAGTGTGTGGAGTTGGGTTTGAGACTCGTATCCGATTACACATTTGGGAGAGAATGCGTGGACACAGCACCATTCCCATTCTGAGAACACAGCGTTATACTCGGTTGATAGCAGTGCTCACAGCGGTATATACAGAGTGATTCCGCACACTCTCTCTGATCACGGACACCTGTTACCCTCTCTCTGAGCACGGATAACTCCACACATTCTCACACGCCAACATGATACCTCCCATTCTCCTCTCTCCCTTCTTCTCCCTCCCTTCTCTCTCCCCTATCTCCTCATATCTCTCTCTCTCTATCCTTATTCCTCCTTCCATTCTCCTCTTTCCAATTCACTTCTCTCCCAGTCTCCTATTTTCCAATTCCCTCCTCTCTCTCTCCCTTCTTCCCTATTATATTATATCTCCTCAATCCAACACAAATAATCACGTACATCTTGCACAGACCTCCGTCCCTAAGACGCTCCGTAGAGACAATCCCTTTGTTTTAAACGGTCAGTGATGCGGCATAATATGTCTAACACACGTCACACAATATTTATTAGCGCCACATAAAGTGGACTCGTAGTGAAGTTATATATGAGAGGTTTGTGAGGTTGTTTATTCAGTAGAATGGGGTGGAGTGGATAGGAACTCACAGACACTTTGATGGGCAACATTGTTGCTATAGCAACTATGTACTATCGGGTGGTGTTTGTATTGAAATGTATACCCAGCTAATTAGAGGTGCCAAGTGAAGCTCACTCATTGAAAGTAAGGGTATTCTTATGTGACCTTCGTATACAGAGCACGTATATAACCTTTGTGAGTTTGAATCATCCATTAGGTTCTTAATTGATGGAATCATACCATATACGGGATAATATGGACATTGTGTATGGTGGCGCGGGTGATACACATGTCTAGAAATATATTACAGTGTAAAGTTTGTGCATAGTTAACCATATTCTTTCCCCCTCTCTCCATCCCTATTCCCTGTCTTACTGCATTCGGTAGTGGTAAAGTGAGGCTCGCGTGTAGGAGGAAAAAGCAGGGTGAGGGGGAAAAGTGGAGAAAATTCTGGGAAACATTACCCCCAAAGAACAGCTATTACACTTGTTCTCTGTACACACTTTGCAGAGCTTTCCTCCCCAGCGAATATAATGTATCGGTGTGTGAGCAGTATATTCTCTCAATATTCAGTTTGGAAGAGTTTTGATAGAGCTTGGTTGTGTACTTCGAACGAAGGCGTGATTTAATCTTATCAAGAAGAAGAAACAGGAGATGTTCCAGTGAAATTTCGAGCAAAATTTTCAGCTGAATTATGAGCGAAATCGAGGTATAATCAAATCAAGGTTCTTCACTTTCCTATAGTATTTCAGATACCGAGATTCATGTTTCCAAAACGTTCCATTGGGTGTAAATTGTTTGCAGTCTCTGCAGATCGAATTAAATTCTGAGTCAGATCAAGTAACGTGAATGATCTTAAATTGGTAGCATCACCTCTGTTTCATCGTCAAAACATATTAAAATGCACGTACAAATGTATGTCATGAGGTGTGACTAAGTGTGTGAAGTGAGGAGTGAGTCGGTAGTGGGGTATATAAGGTGAAGCTGTGAATGAGTGAGATGGTGAGTGATTTAACAGAGGAGGAAAATGAACCAGCTACTATATCGTATTATCCTGTGTCTTCTCTCTCTCTCCACTCCGCCTAAACTTGCCGTACCGGTTAAAAACTACAGTATGGGTCACAATAAACATGGCAACGCTAGTTGCATGGTGGCAAGGAAATGTTATACCGCAAAAATGAGCTGAACACTGATGAATAGCAATGAGATGGAGACTCTCAATTTAGCAACAGTCAACAGATTGATACATTCGGGCATTTTGATAGCATATCGGCCCTCGCCTCCACCAACGGAGCAATTAGTTACGGAGTTCTTGCCAGCCAACGTGGAAAAAGAAAATACAGGCATGTTTTGAGGGAAAACAACATTGAAATGATGCGTAGCGGTTTGGTTAAGAACACAGTGTATTACAGTGTGCGGGACAAGAAAAGGACAGTGCTCAACAAATTTCCACCCTCATTTACACCGGGCTGAACTACTAGTAAACTAGCAACATTCATGAATCGAGAGAGAGAGAGGATCATTATGATCATCATGCCAGGCGGGAGGCTAGCCCAAATGAAAGCAAGTGTGACGTAACCCGTGTGTGTGTGTGTGACACTGTGATAGGATGAGAAACATACAAACATAGACTCACGCTGAGGGACAGGCTCCTTTGGTTCCGTTGGCGGCTCGGTGGGAGGGACGGTGGGCGGCTCGGTGGTGGGCTTCACCTCGTGGGATACCTCTCTGACTAGCCCGTCAACCCCGTCACTGTACTCGTTCACAGTTTTGACATAGAACACGAACTTGCCCACACCGGGCAGGGTAGTGGAGTACTCAGTGACATCACCTCCGACTGTTTCCTTGGAAACGGGAGTCGTGGTACCATCCTCAGCCTCCTGCTCCACCTCAACCTCAATTGCGGTAATGATCAGGTTGGCATTGGTGTTGCTCTCCAGGCTCCACACTATGGTTACGTCAGTGAGGTTGTACCCAGCAGAGGTGGCCTCCAGGCTGTCAACTGCCTGGGGTGGTCCTGCAAGAATGGGCACCTATTCAATGCTTAGTTCAACCTTATCGGGAAATATTACAGAGGCGAAGTCACCGCATGAATTTCATTCAAAATAATGCTTATTCGGAAGAAATCAATCAGGCATGACCAGTCACTTGTGCCACGTCCTATGAACATTGAAACGTCATCTACAGTGATTCAGGAGAGTATTTCCACACTTAAGAATATCTATTAGATATTCAACACACATTATGGATGATTGATCGGGTAATTTTGAAAAAAAGGATTCACACTCTCAATCAGAGTCAATCATTCTGTTAAAACGTCACTGAATCACATGCTGGGAAAAGTAATCCACTTGAGAGGTAAAATGTCACCGAAATTTGTAGAGCACTGTCGTTTACATAAAAGAGAGAGGGAAGCAATGATTGAAGCTATCCCAAAACGAACGAAATCCACTGTTCAAATTCAAATTGGTATCAATTCTCGGCTGGAATTTCAACATTCCAGTATAACTGAATCAGCAAACGAACAGTGGAATTCGTTGTGTTTTGAGCTTTCAATGGATTGATGAAACATGAAACTGAAAGACAGCATTCACTCAAGGAACCAAAAACACACAAACACAAACACGAAAGAAGAAATGATCAGAAAACATACATAATGAGAGCAAGGATGGATTATTCACAGGTTGAGAGTTCATTTCATCAACTTGCATTAAGGACATGGTATAACATGAAACATTCAGCAGACGATGAATCCAGCTCAAAATAGGCACGAAAACAGTTATCCAACTAATTGATAACGTTAATCTCAATAATTGATACTCCAAACTAAGATGAAATGAGGGTGAAGTGATGTCAAATTTCGAGAAAGAGGGATACTAAAGTGATTGAAAAAATTTCTCTGGGGAAAACTCTGGGAGTGTACTTACTGCAGTCTGCATTCGCTGGACATGGTTCTGTGTGGAACATTTCTATTTCGACAGTTTCACTGTGACGTATACAATGCATACACCCATTCAAACACCATATTCACAATTCGTATTGGGGTGAATACGAGAAAGTCGATACGTTTCACACAGATACCGTGACTAAAGACACAAACACAAAACAGAGACACACCCCTGCACAGGACATACAGTAAGGTAGACTCACGGTTATCCTTGGTGGTAATGCTGGCCTCGGTGTGCAGAACATCGGGGTGGAATCCGGCATCGTTTCCGGGCAGTACTCTGACGTTGTACTGGGTAGCGGGCTGCAGTCCGGTGAATTGGTGCGTTGTGGTCGTGATTGTCTCCTGTAGACGAGACACTCGGTACAAATGTGAATTGTGACAAGCATTACTTCAAAATCCTTGTTCAAGGTATAAGCTAGCGGCAAAGTAGGATGATCTGACGTTACCTCTGGGCTCCATTCTGAAGCGCCCACTGACTGCAGTCCGACTACGTACTTGTCAGCATTCTCAGTTGCATCGAATGATACAGAGATGGAGGTGAAATCGGAGTCAAGAACGAGGTTGGACACAGACACGGAAGGGGGCTCTGGGGAATATGATTTAGTAGCATAGATACAAGTTGTTCTTTACACGATATTTGGCAACACATTTCTCAGTTATACTAACCAAGCACACTCAATGTGAACAGATCGGAAGCTCCGAACCGCTCAACGTTACACCTAAATTCATGACTGTCAGCACCGGTAACCTCTTTGAACGTGACCGTTAACCGACCGCTTTCTTTCTCATCATTGGCATAAACCCTGGTACTGGGATCTGGAATAGAACTGATGTGAAAAACTGCACTCAACGGTGAGAAACAAGTGTAAAAATGTGTAGAAAGAGATTATAACCGTTAGCGTTGATCATTCCTTCATATTGTTCGTGGACCCAAAGAGAATCTCCGTCGACGAAAAGGTCGGGAGTTGGGGTACGGCCATCGGGTACTTCCCACGAACACTGTATCACCATATCCGTCTTCCAGTTGATGACACCATCTTCACTCGGTGTTGGAGTGATGGACATATCTACCACATTGGCGTATGTTGTGTCTGAGGAGAGCGGGGGATTAGAGCTATCTGTGAGGATAATGGGGAGAGAGAGTTTAAACAGTTGTGATATCACTTACTCAGTAACACCAGACTAAGAATAACTGCTAGGTTGACATTTACCATGGTGGAAAGTACCTGACGCGGGATAGAGTTAAAATGCCGTTATATTATCGAACAATGATCGACCTGAATATAACTGCTTTTAAACTAGCATAACATCGCCGGTTGCGAGACAGTGTAATTTGAAATCAAATAACTCATTCACAGAATCCTCGGAACCGTTTTATACATAGTTAACCAGATTCAACCAAAGGGCTCAGTGCATACAATTGTTGCACAGGGTCAAAAGAAGATATGCATATACCGGCACTATCATCTAAAACTGGAATATTGGATGCCAGAAAGCATCAGGGACAGATAGGTGGATTATCAAGAACAAAATGCCGAGTCAAACACTAAATATCAGGTCGCTTTACAATCCCAACGATAGCCAATAGCTACACTGACAGAACGGAAATAATGGCTTCAAATAGTGCAAAATGACCCGCGCATTGATTCAGTCAGAAATTCAAACTACTGCGGAGTAAACACAGAGCTGTCTAATTGCTGCGCGCGACGCGTTTTGCATTCGCGATAGGCATACCTTTTCCTTTGAAGGTTTTTTGCCTGCCTTGCGATGCTAGGCCCATGCGCACACGTTGCGCCCCTGTTCTACTCAGTGAACTTAAAAGTCGTAGAAACCAAACCACTGAGACGCGCAGCGCGCGCGGAGTATTTGGGTCACGCAGCGCAGGAACACATGACATAGGCCGTTGCCGGATGTTATCTGTCCACTGTTTCTTACGCGCGGCGCGCAAGAAACAGTGGACAGATAACATGACATCCGGCAAATAGGCCCAGCTGAGCGCCATCAGCCATGAGCGAGATCGAAAATTTAATTTCTGAAAATGATTTGCGGCGCGCGCGCAATGAAATTTGCGCGATCACAGGCAGCGCGGGGCAATTGTATTTGTCGACAGCCAATGTTATATTGTCTGTCCTCTGTGGACAGATGGCATCCGGCAATGTTTCCGCGCGGCGGGATCCATTTCCAAATTGGAATGGTCCGCGCGCGAGAAACTGAGGCCAGATAAAATCTGACAACGCGCGCGCGGATCATAATGAAATTCTCGACAGGGGCGATCATCGACAGCCAATAATTCAATAAATAAGGGGCGCGCCCGCGCGCAACGGACGGATATTATTATCAGAAAACATCTGGCAAGCGTGACCCAAATACTGATCCGATCGCTTGTTGCTCAGATGACTGACCTGAGATGTCATCACCGTGACAACGGGCCGCTACTCACTATAAGTTGAAGTTTACACTACTACACTATAGTTACTACTACTGGGGCTCCAACATTTCAGTCACAGACTACAGAGTAAAATAAGGGGCGCGCTATCAGCAAATGCAATGTGTTGTGTGCGCACATAATAATTATAATCATATCAATGATAGACCCTGGTTTCGAGCGCGCGACACTCAGGCCCTCATATCATGGCACACGAGTGTGGAGAGAAATTGGGGAATTGAAAAGCACAGTTCTAGCTTGGAATGTGCAGGCAAATCATCTCACCAAATAAAAACAAAAACATTGAGTTTTAGTCAATAAGGATAAGTTTAAAACGATTTCAACTCACATTGACATATTCCATATTCACTAAATCTGATGTTAAACTTAAAGATGAACTTAAAGCTAACTTGCAGTATTCTACGGACTAAGCAGGGAAGGGTGATGTTCTTACTCAACAGTAGCTGAGGTCACCATCTGGTTAACTCCACAGCTACCATCACCTCTGTAGATCCTGTAGTATCCCTTCTCTCCCCAGCCAGTGCCCCACGAGTTCTTGATAGTCCAGTAGGGTGTGCCATTCTCCACGCCGTACCCAGTGATCAGCACACCGTGATCCAGACCGTATGGATTGCACAGAATTTTCCATGGGTGCGCAATTCCGCTCGTGTAAAACTGCATCATGTTGGCGTTGATGCCAATGCTAACTGGACCATTGGTTGCAACGTATGCCTTGATCTCGTCCTCGTCAGTGGAGACGTGCTCTCTGCCGGACACAGTGACTTTAACTTTGCTCTCATCGAACTTGCACTCTCCCTTCCTCCCGGTGTAAGCGTAGTCTTCCTCGGAAACCAACCCTCCGATTCTCTGTACCTCAGAGTACGCCTGGAAAGGCAGACCACCGTTACATCCTTGGTCAACAGTGTCGCAATCCACAAGCTCCTGCTCTGAGAGAGAGACGAGTGTCCCATTAGCGATGGCCCATCTTCCCTCAATGTTTCCAGTTGTGGAGAACGCCCAACAACTACCGCACATTCCTTGGTTCTTGACGGGCGTCACAGCGTTCTTCTCCCTCCAATCGATAGAGTCAGGGACAACAGTCACATCGACGGGCTCTGCCTTGGGGATCATACTCGCATAGAACAGATCCTTCTCAGACATTGGGTTGAGGTAGTGCTTCTGGAACTCCTCTGGTGACATATCCGAGAACTGGTTCATTCCGTATGTGGCTGTTCCCTTTTCCATCCTGTTGAGTAGCTCCCACTGGAGCATGTTCTTGTAGAACGTCCAGTATCGAGAGTTGTGTTCTTCCTCTGTCTCGTAAACACGGCCATGTTGAGCCATGAACAGATCGAATGAGGCGGAGGTGAGCCTCTCCGAGAATGCCAGGCCCATGAGGGCGGTTGCGAGAACTACAAATCTGAGCATCGTGATTGAGAATTGAGGAAAAGTGAGAGAGTGGTGTAGGAGAGCGGATTATCAGGAGTCCTGTGACCTGGACTAATTAGGGGAGAGCAAGCACACAGATAAGATAACACTGTAACCCGATACAAAACACATGCAGTGGACGGCAGCTGACTCGTGATATGTGAGCTCTGCCCTTATCAATAGGACTGTGATACTAAATGTTCGATTTTCCGACGAGAATTTAAGTCTGGCCCACGTGACGAATTTCCCCACTGATACAATATAATTTCAATCAAACTCAATTTTTTTCTGCACAGAGAAAGTGTACTCACATACATTTTTATATCACCCTCGCCATGGACTATTCTTAGAGGAGGCAGATTGTTTTTTGAAACATGAAGAGCTCATCGTCGGTAAATGAGATTGTTGCTACTCAATGGTGGAGGGAATTCGGATGACAGTTGTTATGAGCGTTCCCGTGTATTGTAGTTGTTGTGATTGTCCAATGTTCGTCAGTGTGAAGTACGGTGATCACGAAGAGAAGCTGTTCAACCCTGATTGTACGGTGAACAACTTACTACAGTGCATACGGAAGTGTATACGACCGAACCTCAAAGAGAAAGGTTCTGAAAGTAGTTATACATCTCTTGTCATGATAGAACTGTTTCGTGAGACGTGAGGGGGACTGAAAATTTGCATGACATCATAGATCATGCTGTTTTCACATTCTGTATATCTGCAGAGAGACTTGACCTGTTCTGCGACGAAACGGGATCGCTAGATCTCTACAAGAAGACCTCACACAGAGCTCTTGAGTTTCTGAAACCAAGGGAATCGTACGTTCTCATCAAACTAGCACGTGAGGATGACCAAATTTGATAACATACATGTATCTGTTAACCCCATGCTACCGAATGTTAACAGATGTGTTGTCAGTTGATGTTAACGGTGATCCTGTGAGCTATACACCGCTGTTGCACACATTAAACCCGGCTACAAATGCTATGCACATGACAGTTCCTTTCAGTGAGTGCTGACAACTTGAAAAGAGGCGATGATTGATGATATGGCAGACGCTCCAAAAAAACTTTCTTTATAATAACGGCACATCCATTAATAGGAGCTGTAGAGTCACAGGAGCGTTGGGACGAATTGAGGAAGCTACTGACGGCCGTGGAAGCTATCAAGAACCCGAAATTACACACCAAATCTGAACTGCGGCCAAGTACTCCTACAGGTAATTTGCTCACTGGGCTTTATCCGACATCATAACATATCAGATTCACTCTAATGACAGATGTCACAGATTCACTCTCATAACACATTTCACATTCCCCTCAGTTTCATCAGTGGGAGTGAGTGTAGTGAATAGTGCAGTGACACGTGAACAAAGATACAAGATACAGGGCAGTGGTAAGGAGCGGAAAAGTAGGTCTCACCAGAGACGGAAATGCGGCAAGAGCAGTAGCAGAAGTCAAACACGACAAGACATTCTCGTAGATAGAGAGGACGAAGGGGGAGAGATGTGAGATGAGGGGATTGTAACAGATTGTGATTAGAGCTGCCAGCCGTCGTTCACGATCAGAGTTGTCCAGTGAAAGTTTTTAGTTTGAACATTATATATATCGAATGAGTTCATCCTACAAGTTGACGATTCAAAACATATGTATGTATGTTAACTAATGGAGCGTTTTAATTGTTACATCGAATATTGCGCCTTGTTCAAACAAGTTTATTGAGATTCAATTCGTAGTTATTTACTAGTTTTCCTTGTAAAGTCCAGCAACTGAGAGAGCCCTGAAAAGCAACACACGCAATAATTCCGAGCGCCCATATCTTCACTGAAGAAAGCAAACCTGCCAAATTCAACTGTTGAATTGGTGATTTATTTTGTTGCGAGGTTGCGTCAGAAGGCCATCGCATCCATACTCATTTCCACAGGAGGCATTTGTACATATGGCTCTTCTTGATTGCTTGACGACGGCTGTTAAAATTAGCAATGTGAGATGCTACGAAACGACTGAAGATACAACTAACTGATATCAGAACCATTTATGATGAATGGAAATAGCCATGCATTAACCGTATTGTTGTTGTGATCATTTGATTGGTTGGGCTGCTGTTGCTGTTGTTCAGCGCCCTCCCAGTCTATCTTGAATCGAGTAACTCTGGGGTTGGTGGCAAGGATGTTTTTCTGGACCTGGATGTACAACGGTTATCAAAAACCAGCAACCTTGAATCAAGAACAGACGAAAATAGCGGGAATTGCTAAGCCAAAAGAAAGCCGCGCGGCTTAATTAATAAGGCGCGCACATGCTAAAATTGTGTACTACCGAGCTATATTAGGAAAAGCTGCTAGTTGTTGTTGCGGAAGGACAGCCAACAAACGATAGGACTGTTATGAAGCGGACAGGACAAAGTTTTGGGTCTCACCTTATCGAATTGGGGTATTTCAGGGGGCTCGTCTCTCATTTCCTGCTCGGTATAGTCGTTGTTCACATAGTATCCGACCCTGACAAACTCTTTTCCCAGATAGGAGCAGATAACAAGGACTATGGTCACGCCCAGTACGTCTTGAACGGGGATTTTGTTTGTGTCTGGAGGATCTGCCTGAATACAGAGGATCGTCACAGTCATGCATCGGTGTCAGCAAGTTGTGACGGATAGATGCTCATAGTTCATACGACCATACTTCACCAAAGTTCTGATTTTCTGGTTTCAACAAATTCAATCAAAATTGGATCAAGAAATCGGATGATAAAAGTGACTAATTTGACCAACTATCACGTAGTACACTATGACAGTACCTGAAAGACAAACATATGTTTTCCAGCAGGGACAGGTCCCACTAGAACAGAGTCTAACACTTGATCATACTCCTCTGACTCTGCACTCCC
>CAMPET010000092.1:26637-44814 GCA_946803715.1 Beroe ovata
GTACCTCTCGTAGGTTTTTGCTGGAAATCCGAGCTAGACCGTCTGTTGTAGACCACCTGTGCTCCAGTCCAGTAGCGAGTTCGAGTTAGGGGACGTATACCCGGGTACTGGGGGTTGATCTGGATAAGTGCTCAAGATGTGGGACGTCAATCTGGATTTGAAGGACTCAATGGACGGAGCACAGGTGACGCTGAGGGGAAGAATGTTCCAGAGTTTCGGGCCCATCACTGAGAACGATTTGTCGAAGAGTGTTTTCGCATAGGATGGGGCCTTCCTTGGGAGGGGTGGAATACAGCATCTAGTTCCTAGCCGAACGTGTTCGTAGGACTTCAGTTGGATATCGTTTGGAATTCTACTACGTGGTGAAATTGACAAAATTGACTCTGAATTCCGGAGCACGTCATGGGCTACCGAAATCCAACATATAGTGTCCAGGAACCAATAAAAAACAACAATGAGTACTGATAACCGCATACACACAATACAATTATAGTAGTACACATTGTGTGTAGTGTCGCATTCATTATCCAATTATCAAATCATTCATTGTCTAATTACTGACTTTAAATGTCTATTCAGTAAAAGAATCCTTTACCCTTATGAAAACTCACCTCACTCACGTCTTTTCTAGAATAAAAAAGAATAAGCTGCCTGCTATTGAAGAATCAATATCATGAATTAGGTATGGCAGATTAACATCGTGTTTCCATGGCCAGAACAACTTCTGGTGTCCATGGAACCTTCCTTTCTTTCACCTTTTCTGTTTCTTAAAAGACGCTTAGGGAAGGGAAGTAAGGTACCTATAAAGATAAATGTGTTTACACTGCAGTTTCGTGATAGGAGATAAACTGTGGTTGCTATGACAACTGAAGAAGTACACACGAGGCCAATCATAGAGAGCCACCAATTGCAGGTACCTACTTTCATCCAATCTATGTTACCATCTTACCTAGAATTTCACTTCTCACTGTTTTGAGCTTGTTTTTCAGACTTGATTAGTGCCTAAAAACTTTGAAGGAGGAACCTTATGTGAATAATGGAAGCCATCAATGCCATTATTGGTAAACTAAAACCCAAGTAATCCCATCAGTTGAAACATTTAACCTCATTCCACAGCACCATCCTGGATTGAAAAAGGAATAATCTATCTTCCACTCCATGGTATTCTAAATCCCTTACTTCCCGAGAATTAGTCACTAGCTGTCACAATTTAATTGAGATTCTCCTGTACCTTCACCATGAATAATGCTTTGAAACTCCTTGAAGTTTGTAGTGAAATTATATAGAGTAGAAATCATTGAATCCAACTACTTCCTTTCCACTGAACATATGAAAATAGATCATAGCAGTAATTAACTAGCCTGAAGCAACTGAAAAAATGGATAAATGATTCTGTGGTGGGCATTTACAGTAGACTCGACACACCAACTCAAATACTATTGCAGTAGGTAAGTATCAGCTTATAGACTCACCAATTTGAGGGTTCTTTATACAAGCCAATGGAGACCACACTGTCACTTCCCCCATTGTAAGGGCTACATTGCAAAACTTCCTAATGATGTCATACTTTTAATGCAACTTAATTCTATTTATATCCCTACCTGCAAGAGTAATGCCATACACACCAACACACAAGCATACACACACATCTGGGTTCAAGCTCCAGTCAATCCCATACTTTTCTGAGTTTCTTCCCTATTCAGTACTTGGTCATGATCACATTAAATTGCATACTTTTTAACATCAAAGTATTTCATGGTCATCATTTAAGCATGGATCAAAGCCAAGATAGAATTCAAGGGAGCAAGATACAGAATTGCTTCTCATATTTTCTTTCATTTAAACAAAAATTTGGAAACGTCTTTTTCAGGTCATTTTGCAAAATAGCAAGAGTCAGCACATGTGGCACACATGAATCCAAGGTCAATCAACAGCAGGCAACAGAATTTTAATTATGTGGGCTTGATTTAATTGACTTTGCCATCTATGAAGCATCTATTGACTAAGTTGTTAAAAACACAAGGGATGCTCTATAAAATATCTTTAAGGGCTTAAATACCCAGTTTCTACTTTCTAAGCCTATGATATTAATGGCTGAACCTAAAAATGAGGTTGGGGGATGATGAAAAAGCCATCTGCATGACATTGACCAAATAATTTTTCAAGCAATATTATTATAGTGTAAGTGAACAACAATGAACAAGGTCCTAACGAACAACTGCAAAGACTGCATTGAAATACCAAATAAATCGAATGAATATTGCACATTAAATTTGATTACCAATCACCCTAGTAGTAGTATTGGCTTTGGGCTTTGTCAGATTTTCATTCCGCCCTTGCAATTTTCATTCCGCCCTTGCCAGGGATAAAATCCCGCCAGAAAGGGTAAGGTGCAATTCTACAATTCTGCATTCTGACCCAAATACTCCGCGCGCGCCGCGCAGCTCCGTGGTTTGAACATAAACAAATTTTATTTCTGTGATCACACTTCAGAATTCAGAGAACAGAGCAGATTCACATTTCTCACCATGATCAATCATTGATTCAATGCGACAATGCAATGTCTCATTAATTATAATGTTTATGTCTCAGATCGCGATCGACAGATCACGCGCATAGCATATCTGATATCAGTGATCAGTTGTCAGATTTTATCTGACCTCTAGCTCTGTTTCTCGCGCTTGCCGGATGTTATCTGTCCACTGTTTCTTGCGCGCGAGAAACACTGTTACCTGACCTGTTTCAAGCAGTGTGACACTGTGACCGTATGATCATACATTCACAATTACATAGAGGTTTGTAAACGTATTCCTACAAAGCAAAATACAAGTACAATTACAAACATTGAACATTGCATTTGCTCAAATACAAAATAAAAGCTCAAGCTCGCTCGCGCTTGCCAATGCGGTGCTCTAGCTAATGCTATTTTAGTGTTCATTAGTTTGTAGGGGTTTCCATACCTTCGGCGCCGCACTATAGGCATTGGCAAGGATACTGATAGGGAGAAATCCCACAATCATTTTTTAGTATAGTAGTTTAGTCTTAGAGTTGGGAGAGTTAGTCTACGATAGGCCCGGATTTCGCGCACGCCGCTAACCACTAGGTATAGCAAAAGCATAAAATTAAAATTAAGTTCGCTGTTAGTATTTATGTAAACCAAATGACTCAACAACGAAACCCCTTTCCTGAAACTTGGCTGTTTCAGTTTCAGCTCCTACCACGACACTACCATGAAGCTGACTTGGAGATAAGTATCTTGCGGCAGCATCTTGAACTTCATTTGTAGTGGCCTCCAGAATACCTGATATTGATAAGAAGTTGAAAATTTGATGATGTGGAACATACGGTGTACGGCAGAATCATACATGATGGCGAACCTCGGAATATAAGGATACCAGTTACTACACTGAGATTGATAATGATAGTGTACCTGTGCGAAAAGCTTGCTTTTCCTCCAGGTTCATTCCGCCCAGAAACTCGGCAACTCCTCTCACTCCTGGAGCAACTGGGGTATCCAATTTCCCCAGCACAGAAATCTGGGAGAGAATTGAGATGTTAGAAATTAAAATGCATTCAGTGACACAAACAAGATGAGCAATATAGGTATTGGTAAGACGCATTCGAAGAGTCAAGCAGTTTCAACCCACCTTAGCCTCATCAAGTTGACTCTCTGTGAAGGTTCCCTCTGCAGCCCAGTGAGAAGCCCGGTCAAACACATCCAGTGTACCTATGTTATTTGGGTCGCGGTAAGAGAAGAAGGAGAAGGCTTGCTGGGTTGCCTGAAATCACAGAGTGGCCGGTTAGTCGAACGGTGAACTATCGAGCAAGTCGGCCATGATATCAGTATCATTTCAGCAGCTGTCTCACCATTGCTCCACCCCCATATGCCCCACCCTTTTCCCTGATTTCCTTGTGCAGGAATTTGGAGGAGAGCAGGGAAGCGAGGAGGGATAGTTTGGGTGAATCAAGATGTGTGGCCGGTACTGTTCTGAACGATCGACCACAGAAATTCACACCGAGGTTCTTGATCTCCACAAACCTAGTCAAAGAGCAGCGTAAATTCCGTTACTCCAGACAAAAACTGGACATAATTCCTAGGTAAAGGTATTGAGAAAGGAAGGATTTCCCAAATAGCGGTATTTCGATACTCACTCGTCAGTAGTATCGACGGATGCAATATCTCGTTTCCTGATACCGTAATCTTTCCCTGACCTACAGTCGGGAACGCCCTTCAGGAACCGCGAGATGGCCTCCAGATTCTCATCCACCATGTCTGGGGTTGTGTTCACAGCCACAGAAAAGAGTGATCGGTCACTGAGGGTCACGTGGGTGCCAGCAACGTCCCCAACAAGATCCTGGGTGTAGAGGGGGAGGGGGGTAAATCCTGAACAGTGACCACCTCCAACTACAATTACACACCATTTTCAGTACAATGTAAAGTGCACACTGCACAGTGTACAGTGTGCAGTGTACGTTATGGCAAACGTTGTGCACAGTACACCGAACACTATAATACACAGTATATTGTACTTAACTGTGATAATACACTGTGTTGGGCCTACTGATCACTGCCAATAACTGCCAGTAGGGCTACAAATAGCAAGTAACCAGGTACCGCATACCTTCATGTCTGCCGCGTGATAACCAAGAACACTGGCAGCTTGTCTGAACCCATGGAGCTGTTCTCCCAGTTCCCCAATAGGCGAGATGTGAGCACGAGACCTGGTTATAGCGTAGTGGTGTCCAGACTGTGTGATCTGATCTTTCTGTGCTGCAACCTGTCGGCAGGGGAGAGGCGTGATTAACCTCCTCATCAATCACACGTGGGAAATAGACAGCAGGTGTTATCAAGCGTTATCAGGCGTTGTCAGGTGTTGTCAGAACGTTGTTAGGTGTTGTCAGGTGTGATGAGGTTTCAGGATGTTGTCAAGCGTTTACCTGGGAGTCGAGCAGCGCTTTGATCCTATCTGTCTCTGTGAAGTGTGGCTGAGAAAGGAGTTCTTCCCATAGCCTGATCATGTACGGTAAATTCTTATTCAGGCAGTACGAACTGAACAGCGTGCCCAGGGAATACCTATCCATCGAGTCTTTGAGGGGAGCAAAGTGTGTCGAGCACGAGAATTTACCAGTTCTCATCATCTTCTCGAGATCGGATTGTTGATATGATTTGCCACCCGCTCCTACCTGAAGCAGATATCATTGAGGGTAGTTACTAATTACTTCCTAAACGGAAAACACAAGGAAATATCTTCACAATCAGTATGGATAACCTCGCTGAGAATTGCGCTGTACGTTGGGAGGAGTGATTCTTGTTCATCTACAAGGTCACTGTCAGATACGAGACAACGGAAATAACTGATACCGTTAGTCGGTCCCTCATAAACCTGATAATGGACTGTTAGTTTTCATGATATCAGGGGAATGTCCCAGTTCATACAACGTGATGCAGACTATTGAGTTATTGACCGCTGAATTCCCAAGGAGAATAATCTCACAGAGCAGCGCCAGTCCGACAGTCCAAACCTGTACAGGAACACCCTCCACGGTCGTGTGATGAACATTGTAATGGAGTGGTTGCGTTGGAACATCTCCAACTTGGATACACGGCAAACAAGAGAGATCCTGTATCTCATCTTGAGCAGACTTCAGCTCCCCTGCCAACCTTGACACTTCTAACTTATCTGAATGGGAGAATTAGGGAATAAGCAAACACAACTCTTTACACCAATCTGTATCTTGACATCACTGTCCACTATGTACAATGTCACCACTATCCATTCCACACAGCTGACACCAACCTTCCTTGGTGAGTTTAGAAACTCTCTCGTCAAGTAGATCCTTCTCCCTTTCCGCCAGCTTGCTCCCATACCCCTCGTCTGGTACCATGGTTACAGTGAGACGGTGGGGGTTGTGGAGGAAGAACCTGGATACCATGTCCTTGATGTGTCCTCCCTCCCTCTCCAGCGATTGGAATCTGTGGGATGAACCATCTAAGTGTACATTCGACAGGAGTTACTTGGCTGTTGGCAGCATGTCAGTGTGATGTGAAAATCAGATCAATTCAAATTTCGATGACAAATCCTGTATTAGCATTAGACCAACAATACTGTATTAAACAAACTAAACTACAAAATGCTAGAAATCGAGAATATATCTCTCAAGAAACACCTCTCAAGGTGTTTGTTGAATTCCAAGTATTGCGCCGGTTCGGCACCGTGGAGCCAAGCTCCAAGGATGCCCACTCCAAGGTGCAATCCGAATGACGTGCTCTGGTGCTTCTTGGATATCTCCATCTGGTGCAACACAGCAGCCACTTGATCCTCAGGAAGACCCTCTGCCGCAACTTCCCTCCATACCCCATCTATCACCTCACGTACCTGAGACGTAGTGAGATGTGACAGATTATAGTGACAAATTGATAGACACAGGATGAAATCATGCTACTCCAAATTTCAACATTTGATAAACTATTAGGGGGGTATTACCTTGGCAACATTCTCCTTGGATACTCCCTTGAGACCTATAGAAAAGTAGGAGTCTTTGGTGTAAGTATGATACCCCATGTCATCAGCAAAGTCAGATCCGAGCTCAGACTTGATGAGAGCTTCATAAAACCTGCTCTGAGCTCCACTCGTCAACACGTCTGTTATCACAGACAGTGCCATATTCTCATACCTGCCATGTGGAGGGGAGGGGATGGTTCATGGTGCAATGTGACGATTGATGTGATGATTGGGGTGTGAAGTTTGGATGATTGAGGTGTGACGATGGGATGATTGAGGTGTGACTATGGGATGATTGAGGTGTGACTATGGGATGTCGGGATGATCACATCGAATCTAGTCTCGTAGAAAAGGATGCGTTTTACTTATTCGCTACTTGAGCACTATATTGATGCGGGAGTTACCTGTCATTCACAGTAGGAAGTTTGTAGCTCACAGTTACCGTGAGATTATTCTCGTTGTCTGTCACGTTAGGATCATGTGGTCCGCTGACCACTATCTCCCGGGGCTCCGACCAGTCTGGTTCAGAGGGCACCAGCGTGTTTGGTGTGATCGGGTCAAACGTTTCCAACACCCCGTTTAACTTCTCCAAGTGACCCTCAAGAGGAAGGTTTCCGTATGTGTAGAAAATAGCGTTGCTAGGGTGATAGTGGGATTGGTGGAATGTCACCAGGTCATCGTGAGAGAGGGATGGTATGTTAAGTGGGGAACCTCCACTACAACTGCTATATGTGTGACTGGGCAGCAAGTTATTCAGCACATTCTGCCCTAGGATGTACCCAGAGTTGTTGTTATAGCCCTTCATCTCGTTAAAAACAACCCCTTTAAAAATGATCTCCGAGTTGGGATCACCATGATCGCTGTGTTCCAGTCTCCACCCCTCCTGCAGGAAGTCCAATTCGGAGAGATTTGGGAAGAAAGCTGCGTCACAGTATACCGACATAAGGTTGTAATAGTCCTGTTTATTCTGTGTAGAGAACGGGTACATGGTAAAGTCAGGGCCAGTGAACGCGTTCATGAATGTGGAAAATGACCGAGTTAACATCTTGAAGAACGGGTCACGAATGGGGTATTTGTGGGAACCACAGAGCGCCGTGTGTTCCAGAATATGAGCCACACCCGTATCATCCATGGGCGTGGTCGCAAACGCAACATTGAACGAGTTGTTTGAATCGTCTCGGATCACATGACAGTGCCTCGCGTTAGTTTTCTTGTGAACAAGCTCGACAGCTGTCAGGTTAAACTCGGGCACTTCATTAACAGCGGTTACAGTGTATCCGTGCAGCTGTTCTCCTGCAGTGTAACCACGAGTACAAAGTCTGGTGATGAGCCTACTCGTCTCTCTCCCTCTCAAACATCGTAACATACCTATATTGGGGGCAGTTGCTGGGTTACCAAGTGGACTATAATTCACGGGGGAGTTATCATACAGGTTCAGTGTAAGCTAGACATGATAACGACAGTTCAACATCAAACAATAAAACACTGGTTCCTTAATGTGAATATCTAAAGTCATTTCCAACCAAAGAGCGCTTACAATCAGATAATAAACAAATAAATCATTGTCGAATCCAGCAACGTCATAAGCTACAGTGAATTTCCATCTACAACCTCAAGTTAAACATAAATAAGTCATTGAAATCTATATACAGCGACGGTTAAATATAACTTACAATCAAGGGATGAATAAATAACATGATAGAATATAATCAGATGATCCTGCTGTCTGATGTATGAACAATGAACATGATCCTACTTATTTCATTGATCTGCCTAGGTTTTCAGTTTTCAGTCAAACAGAACACCAGATACAGGAATAAGTAGAGAAATGAATCTGAGAAGTGTCGGATTAATGATAAGTCTGAATCACGTGGGACCGGAAAGTTAGGTATTTCGTAATCTCTGTTTATATTACTTTTAGTAGTAAGGTACCTGCTCTGTTATTACACATTACTTTCCACATATGTCTTTGAGTTGTCCAAGTTGGGCTAAGTGGGTTTCCTTCAGTTTCTTGTCAGAAATCTGTAAGCTGAGCAGCTGGAATGGAGAAATTTCTTCAGTCAAGTTACCACAACTTATTGCATAATACAGAAATATTTCGTTAAAGACACCAAGTGAATGTAAAGTACTCGCGTGGCCCATAAAGCAGCAATAAGTGAGATGAAACGTGCGTGAAACTGGATATTCGCGCGAGAAACACAGGAAAATATGTTATTGGTGTTGGCGCCCTACTTGCGCGCATAGTATTTGTGACGTTCCTGTTGTTCAGTGGCACAGTTTTAATGATAAGTTTTTGACCGGAGCAAAGAGTGAAAAGTGAAAAATGCACTGATAAGTGTGAGATTGAAATAGAAGAGAAGAAGGAGTGTCTACTTATAGATGTCTGGGTGTCAATGAGTGCCGATAAAGTGATGAAGAGGTCTCAAGACTAAAATATGTCAAAGTAAGGACAGCGCTAGCGATGCTGTCATAACAGCTGTCGAACACTCATACCTCCTTAATGAAGTAATCTTCATGTAACAGTTGTCGAGGAAGTCTATATTTCAGGTATTTGATCGCTCTACCAAAGTTTCCACACCGGTCTCTCACATGTTTATCACTGAATGCCAGTAGGAGAATTGTGACACCACTTTTTATTAACACTTTGACACCTGAGAGCGAGAAAGTAATGGAACAATATTAGTTGAGTCAAATATTAAGATATGTTTTCTGTTCTAGTGTCTTGGACGTTTGCCCAATCTTCATGAAAACATTCACTCATTTTCACATCTTCATTAGCAACAAAAAGTACAGTTCTTTCATACATTATCCCAAATACGCTGCAACGAGACACAAAAACTATGAACTATGTTATCACACGTTATGTTGAGCGAAAATAACAATTTTTCAGTAACTCGTAGTTTCATTGTCGAGGTAACATTGCTGGTTATACAAAGTTGAAGGTATGCACTGATCAACAACAAGTACGGGCCTACCTTCACAGAGGAAAATGTCCCATACTCTGAGCACAGTTTCCCAGGGAAGTGTACGTGTGTATACACACATGAACCAGTCTATACAGTAAAACTCAACCTGCATACCCCGTTCCTCCTGAAGAACACGTTATTCACGTTAATCACGTAGTCACGTTATTAATCCCAACAACAATGGAAATAATGGTGGTGCGAGAGAGAGAGTCGTAATTGTCTTCAATCACGTGTTGGCAGATTCTCATGATTTGAACTATCTCAGTGACTGTTACATTGTAGCGTGATATGAAACATTTGCGACTCTTCCCTTACTCCAGATTCGACGACGAACGCACCAGAAAATTGGTGATATCAGGGTTAATATCTCTGACGAGTGATTCCATAACTCGGGCATCGAGCTGTATTGCTAGCAATCCCTCACTGAANTCGTGTGATGAACATTGTAATGGAGTGGTTGCGTTGGAACATCTCCAACTTGGATACACGGCAAACAAGAGAGATCCTGTATCTCATCTTGAGCAGACTTCAGCTCCCCTGCCAACCTTGACACTTCTAACTTATCTGAATGGGAGAATTAGGGAATAAGCAAACACAACTCTTTACACCAATCTGTATCTTGACATCACTGTCCACTATGTACAATGTCACCACTATCCATTCCACACAGCTGACACCAACCTTCCTTGGTGAGTTTAGAAACTCTCTCGTCAAGTAGATCCTTCTCCCTTTCCGCCAGCTTGCTCCCATACCCCTCGTCTGGTACCATGGTTACAGTGAGACGGTGGGGGTTGTGGAGGAAGAACCTGGATACCATGTCCTTGATGTGTCCTCCCTCCCTCTCCAGCGATTGGAATCTGTGGGATGAACCATCTAAGTGTACATTCGACAGGAGTTACTTGGCTGTTGGCAGCATGTCAGTGTGATGTGAAAATCAGATCAATTCAAATTTCGATGACAAATCCTGTATTAGCATTAGACCAACAATACTGTATTAAACAAACTAAACTACAAAATGCTAGAAATCGAGAATATATCTCTCAAGAAACACCTCTCAAGGTGTTTGTTGAATTCCAAGTATTGCGCCGGTTCGGCACCGTGGAGCCAAGCTCCAAGGATGCCCACTCCAAGGTGCAATCCGAATGACGTGCTCTGGTGCTTCTTGGATATCTCCATCTGGTGCAACACAGCAGCCACTTGATCCTCAGGAAGACCCTCTGCCGCAACTTCCCTCCATACCCCATCTATCACCTCACGTACCTGAGACGTAGTGAGATGTGACAGATTATAGTGACAAATTGATAGACACAGGATGAAATCATGCTACTCCAAATTTCAACATTTGATAAACTATTAGGGGGGTATTACCTTGGCAACATTCTCCTTGGATACTCCCTTGAGACCTATAGAAAAGTAGGAGTCTTTGGTGTAAGTATGATACCCCATGTCATCAGCAAAGTCAGATCCGAGCTCAGACTTGATGAGAGCTTCATAAAACCTGCTCTGAGCTCCACTCGTCAACACGTCTGTTATCACAGACAGTGCCATATTCTCATACCTGCCATGTGGAGGGGAGGGGATGGTTCATGGTGCAATGTGACGATTGATGTGATGATTGGGGTGTGAAGTTTGGATGATTGAGGTGTGACGATGGGATGATTGAGGTGTGACTATGGGATGATTGAGGTGTGACTATGGGATGTCGGGATGATCACATCGAATCTAGTCTCGTAGAAAAGGATGCGTTTTACTTATTCGCTACTTGAGCACTATATTGATGCGGGAGTTACCTGTCATTCACAGTAGGAAGTTTGTAGCTCACAGTTACCGTGAGATTATTCTCGTTGTCTGTCACGTTAGGATCATGTGGTCCGCTGACCACTATCTCCCGGGGCTCCGACCAGTCTGGTTCAGAGGGCACCAGCGTGTTTGGTGTGATCGGGTCAAACGTTTCCAACACCCCGTTTAACTTCTCCAAGTGACCCTCAAGAGGGAGGTTTCCGTATGTGTAGAAAATAGCGTTGCTAGGGTGATAGTGGGATTGGTGGAATGTCACCAGGTCATCGTGAGAGAGGGATGGTATGTTGAGTGGGGATCCTCCACTACAACTGCTATATGTGTGACTGGGCAGCAGGTTATTCAGCACATTCTGCCCTAGGATGTACCCAGAGTTGTTGTTATAGCCCTTCATCTCGTTAAAAACAACCCCTTTAAAAATAATCTCCGAGTTGGGATCACCATGATCGCTGTGTTCCAGTCTCCACCCCTCCTGCAGGAAGTCCAATTCGGAGAGATTTGGGAAGAAAGCTGCGTCACAGTATACCGACATGAGGTTGTAATAGTCCTGTTTATTCTGTGTAGAGAACGGGTACATGGTAAAGTCAGGACCAGTGAACGCGTTCATGAATGTGGAAAATGACCGAGTTAACATCTTGAAGAACGGGTCACGAATTGGGTATTTGTGGGAACCACAGAGCGCTGTGTGTTCCAGAATATGAGCCACACCCGTATCATCCATGGGCGTGGTCGCAAACGCAACATTGAACGAGTTGTTTGAATCGTCTCGGATCACATGACAGTGCCTCGCGTTAGTTTTCTTGTGAACAAGCTCGACAGCTGTCAGGTTAAACTCGGGCACTTCATTAACAGCGGTTACAGTGTATCCGTGTAGCTGTTCTCCTGCAGTGTAACCACGAGTACAAAGTCTGGTGATGAGCCTACTCGTCTCTCTCCCTCTCAAACATCGTAACATACCTATATGGGGGCAGTTGCTGGGTTACCAAGTGGAATATAATTCACGGGGGATTTCTCATACAGGTTCAGTGTAAGCTAGACATGATAACGACAGTTCAACATCAAACTATAAAACACTGGTTCCTTAATGTGAATATCTAAAGTCATTTCCAACCAAAGAGCGCTTACAATCAGATAATAAACAAATAAATCATTGTCGAATCCAGCAACGTCATAAGCTACAGTGAATTTCCATCTACAACCTCAAGTTAAACATAAATAAGTCATTGAAATCTATATACAGCGACGGTTAAATATAACTTACAATCAAGGGATGAATAAATAACATGAAAGAATATAATCAGATGATCCTGCTGTCTGATGTATGAACAATGAACATGATCCTACTTATTTCATTGATCTGCCTAGGTTTTCAGTTTTCAGTCAAACAGAACACCAGATACAGGAATAAGTAGAGAAATGAATCTGAGAAGTGTCGGATTAATGATAAGTCTGAATCACGTGGGACCGGAAAGTTAGGTATTTCGTAATCTCTGTTTATATTACTTTTAGTAGTAAGGTACCTGCTCTGTTATTACACATTACTTTCCACATATGTCTTTGAGTTGTCCAAGTTGGGCTAAGTGGGTTTCCTTCAGTTTCTTGTCAGAAATCTGTAAGCTGAGCAGCTGGAATGGAGAAATTTCTTCAGTCAAGTTACCACAACTTATTGCATAATACAGAAATATTTCGTTAAAGACACCAAGTGAATGTAAAGTACTCGCGTGGCCCATAAAGCAGCAATAAGTGAGATGAAACGTGCGTGAAACTGGATATTCGCGCGAGAAACACAGGAAAATATGTTATTGGTGTTGGCGCCCTACTTGCGCGCATAGTATTTGTGACGTTCCTGTTGTTCAGTGGCACAGTTTTAATGATAAGTTTTTGACCGGAGCAAAGAGTGAAAAGTGAAAAATGCACTGATAAGTGTGAGATTGAAATAGAAGAGAAGAAGGAGTGTCTACTTATAGATGTCTGGGTGTCAATGAGTGCCGATAAAGTGATGAAGAGGTCTCAAGACTAAAATATGTCAAAGTAAGGACAGCGCTAGCGATGCTGTCATAACAGCTGTCGAACACTCATACCTCCTTAATGAAGTAATCTTCATGTAACAGTTGTCGAGGAAGTCTATATTTCAGGTATTTGATCGCTCTACCAAAGTTTCCACACCGGTCTCTCACATGTTTATCACTGAATGCCAGTAGGAGAATTGTGACACCACTTTTTATTAACACTTTGACACCTGAGAGCGAGAAAGTAATGGAACAATATTAGTTGAGTCAAATATTAAGATATGTTTTCTGTTCTAGTGTCTTGGACGTTTGCCCAATCTTCATGAAAACATTCACTCATTTTCACATCTTCATTAGCAACAAAAAGTACAGTTCTTTCATACATTATCCCAAATACGCTGCAACGAGACACAAAAACTATGAACTATGTTATCACACGTTATGTTGAGCGAAAATAACAATTTTTCAGTAACTCGTAGTTTCATTGTCGAGGTAACATTGCTGGTTATACAAAGTTGAAGGTATGCACTGATCAACAACAAGTACGGGCCTACCTTCACAGAGGAAAATGTCCCATACTCTGAGCACAGTTTCCCAGGGAAGTGTACGTGTGTATACACACATGAACCAGTCTATACAGTAAAACTCAACCTGCATACCCCGTTCCTCCTGAAGAACACGTTATTCACGTTAATCACGTAGTCACGTTATTAATCCCAACAACAATGGAAATAATGGTGGTGCGAGAGAGAGAGTCGTAATTGTCTTCAATCACGTGTTGGCAGATTCTCATGATTTGAACTATCTCAGTGACTGTTACATTGTAGCGTGATATGAAACATTTGCGACTCTTCCCTTACTCCAGATTCGACGACGAACGCACCAGAAAATTGGTGATATCAGGGTTAATATCTCTGACGAGTGATTCCATAACTCGGGCATCGAGCTGTATTGCTAGCAATCCCTCACTGAAATACCCAGGCAGGTACTTGCTCATTATCGATACCAGACACCAGAATGCTTGTTCAGCGGGCATCAACATCAGTAGTATCCCAGCTAGAGAACTCATGCCCTGGGGAATGAGGATTTCATTTTATACCTAGTGTACTTCCGGTCTTCGGATCACTACTTGTCAGTTGTCATATAAAAAAACTATTAATTTCCTGGCAATACCTGGCAATATCCCACTTTGGGATTATAGACGGAGTATGCGTGGAGCACTTTGTTCAACTCCGCCTGTCCCATACCCCCTTTCTCCGCAAACAGTTCGTGTGTTTTGTAAGTCCTGTGCAGGTCTTTCTCTATCGTGGACGTCCACGAACTCTCTGCCTTTACCAACTCCTGAGCATTGGGATTTTGCGCTGTAATTTGGTGAGAATTTTGCTCCATTTCGGCGACATAAACCGATATCGATGAAAATATTAATTAATTAAGACATAGACTGTGAAGAATATGGTGATAGAAAGAGTTAGTAAGTTAAACGGCTACAAGGAATATCTAAAGTTGGCAATGCTTTATACAGAGCTGCTACAGTGTGAGGTATGTTCCATGCGAAATGAGGAAGTTCAAACTTTAGAGTTCTTCAGAAACACATTGTCCGCGAAGTATGTATAGTTAGAATTTACACTTGTGAGTTACAACCCATCTTCTCAAATAACAGACAACATAAGAATTGAGCAATGAGCAGCCACTGGGAATGCTCGGTGAAGATGCTAACTGAGGATGCTCACTGAGGATTCTCAGTGCTCACTGAGGATGCTCATTGCTCACTGAGCTTACCTCAAACTTGCCAGTGTTCTCTTTCTGGAGGTTTGCCCCACCGCAGAGCACTCGCCACGCCATAGCTCTCAACGAGTGTGGAATTCCTTTCCGACACCGGCTACGGACTTTCTCGTATCTGCGGTATGACGTCATGATACCTATGAGAGAGGTAGTCCACAGAGGCATGACGACGACTATCGCATGATTTTCGAACACTACTATTATATGATTTCAATTCGATCGTATGACTCATCAGACGTTTTAACTTGCTATCTCAGATGATATTGAGCGTTGATTAACACGAAAGAACACAGATTGGGCGAATGTGTGATATCACTCACTCGTATGTCATGGTGTGATCCCAGTTTCGAAGCATCTCAAACCACTTCTGTTCTCTCTTCCGCATCAAACTCGTATTGTGACTAGATAATTAATTAATAGAATGATTATTGAGTAATAGAACTGGGAAAGGCTAGCTAGTGAATTGCATCACGTGACATCAAGTGAACTATGAAAGCTTCAGAAATATGGACTGTGATCCAAAAAGTGAAACCCATTACTTATGGAAAACACGTGTCAAGTTGGTCCCTGGTATTTCTCACCTAGAACCAGGGAGGGGAGCATTACTGGGGTCGTTGCTGAAACCATACTTGTCCAGGTTTCTGGGGTTATACTCAGAACTAGTGGTCCCCGGATCATTTTCCATGTCTCTCTCTATCCCTCTCTCAGTATTGATTCATCATGCTCTATTCCGAGTGCTTTCAGTTTCCATGATCTACGAAAAATATTGTTAAATTTAGTCATTTTTTCTCAACAATAGGGATATGTGGAATGTTTCCATGTCATTTATCACTGAGCTAAACAGTATACAGTATGCAAATAGGTATCCGTTCAAATTTCACTGATAGAATGAAAAATGCCACAACAATCAGTGAGAAAATTGACAACTATAACTTTAAACGAATAATGTAATGTACAATGTTCCTGCTAAGCTCCCTTCCTACGTTAGGGACTAGGGAGTGTCCTGGTTCTTAAATGGCACTTGGCAGCTATCATATAATGACACAGCGATAATAGAGTCACAATTATAGCGTGATGTTTCACCATGTCGCGTATCGTCCAGTCCCTCCTCATATCACCATATCTTCACGATGTAATGACATGTCAATGTAAGATTATCTGATATCTCATACCATATGAATCCACCACGATATCTCTGAAAAAAGGTGTTTGCCACATAACAGTTAGACACTTCATACTCCCGAACCGTGCACATTGTTCATGCAAAGGTAATATAAATCTGCTGTACGAAGAGCGGTGTCACTGGTTACATGGATTAGCCCTATCATTCATAGTGACACCATCAGATGGTAGTTCTCTAATCTTACAGTGGAAGGGTGCGCCGTGAGGCATCCACGAGGGAGGAGGGTGTGGTGGAGCGTGGTACTGATGTGACGGATCATAGGGAGCCTGGAGATGGGCAAATTAGGGGAACCATCAGTTCGATGATAAGATATGACATTAGATGATAAGATGACAGTAAAACGTATCACTGCCCAACTATTATAACCCGCCCGTATAAGGTGACACATGCAGCAACTTACCCCTCGATACGACGGTCCGTGGTATCCCATATTACCATGGTGTCCATTATAATTATAGTGCCCACTGTCATTGTAGTATCCTGGTCCAGAATGTGTCCCACTATGCTGCATATTATAATAGGGGTCTTGTGATCCACCAAATCTAGAGTGATTCATCGAGATATGACCTCCCCTCCCGCCCCTCCATCCACCCCGACCACCTCTCACCACACCTCCCCTCCCTCCTCTCCCCTCACTCTTTCTCCCTCTCCCTCCACCCTTCTTCTCTCCTTCCCCTGGTTTTGATTTCACTGCAATAATATCCCCACTGATCTCTGTCTTATTAACTGATGACAGAGATGTTCCTTGAGTCATTTTAGTATAATTGGCACGGGTTTTGGGTTTTTTGCTGGAGGGTTCACTGCTCGCGTGTTGGATAGCTGCGGGTTGCGAAGTTGCGGGTTGCGAAGTTTCAGGTTGCACAGTTGTGGGTTGCGAAGTTATGGGTTGCACAGTTGTGGGTTGCACAGCTGCGGGTTGTACAATTGCGGGTTGCACAGTTGCTGGTTCTCCCTGAGAGTTTTCTGGTTCTAATGGCATGTATTTCGCAACGTCTTTTTCCCCTTGCTTAACGAAGACGATCTGATTTTTGAGGGCATTCTGTTTGTCCTGGAGCTCTGTTGCCCCTTCCACAGGGCTGGATGCTTTCAGAGCTTGCTGGATACCGTAATCACGCTCCTCTCGGGTTTTCCCAATGCTAAGAAGAAACGAGTTTATTAGAGTTTGAAATCAACAAACTAAATCATCTCATTAGGAGGTAAACTAAATCATCTCATTATAGATGGTGAACTAAAACATCTCATTAGGAGGTGAACTAATTCATCTCATTAGGTGGTGAGAGGTGGTTAATAAAAGAAGATACATGTAGGTATACAATTTGTATGTGATTCAAATCAGTCTAAACTAACTTGTGGGGTCTCCGTTTGGTAGACTCTGAAAGGAACATGTCTCTAAGTGACTTGGCCATTTGTGATTCAGAATCCTTCTCCAACTTCTCTATTTTATGAGCGTAGAACAACAACTTGAACTTTATCTGCATGACTAATTCGGCGGGAATTTTCATGGACTCCTTATGCCAGGCGGGGTAATGGGTTTCCTGTAGGAGTAAATTTGGATTTCCAACGTCGTTTTGAATGCAAGATAGAGGCATATTTCATAGTTAGTGAGTAGTGACCCTAACCAACTACTATAGCTCAAATGCTCACTCAAACTGGCATGTTTGGGGTCGATAAGGGGTTATGGCGGCCATTAACTCAGAAACAGATCTACGGATTGACGTGAAATTTTGGTTGTCCGAGTTTCTAATGGTCCTTGAACTATGGTAAAAGTTTCAAATCAATCGGTCGATCCGTTTGGGAGCTATCCTCAAATGCTCACTCAAACTGACATGTTTGGGGTAGATAAGGGGTTATGGCGGCCTTTAACTTGAGAACAGATTTTCAGCTTAATTTGAAATTTTGATTGTCCGAGTTTCTAATGGTCCTTGAGCTATGATAGA
>CAMPET010000092.1:55722-100599 GCA_946803715.1 Beroe ovata
TGCTCACGTCATGATGTGATATTGCTCACGTCATGATGTGATATTGAACACGTCATGATGTGATATTGAACACGTCATGTTATATTGTACACGTCATGATGTGATATTGAACACGTCATGATGTGATATTGCTCACCGCACAAAATCCCAGTCCCGGAACGAGGGATGCTATTTTCCTGGTCACGTGATAAGTGTGCTCCTCTGACTGAGTGTGCTCTTTGTACTGGTATATATCGTCGAATCCCTGGTGGCACACTCCACACAGGAATGCGCGCCGCATCTGGTAATCCAACTCAAATATCTCCGCCCTTTTCCGGAGCGAGGTCTTGTTGTGGTTCTTGGTGTTGTGCGAGCCACATAGTTTCAGCGGTCGTGGGTTCATTGGCCCTTTATACTAGCTGATATATACGTGTTGCGTCAACCATTCGATTATACTGACATACATATAATATTTAATGCATTGGAGCTTAACATTTTGAATTTCGATGAAAGGAAAATTTCGAATAATTTGCATTGAACATTGCATTTATTGCTAATCATAAACCTGACCAGCATTTTAAAGTCAAATTGTCATATGAAATGCTCGAATGTGAGCGATTAAGATGCGATTATGAGATATTCTACCTACGGCCTATGGAATTCGGCTGCAGGCGGTTATGCGGTATAAAAACTAATTGTAGTTCCTTTTCATTCTATAATGAAGTCTTTTCAAGACGGGAAATCTGTATCATATCGATAGGTATCTGATATCAAAATTCACCGAATACGGTTCCATATTGTGGAATCCACAATTTCATGTCTAGGATACACAAATAAACAGTTTTCAGCATTCGGGCATCAAAAATTATCCAATTTTCACGTCTTTGTCGAAAACTTAAGAATGATTATACGAAATATGATAGGAATGTCAATCCATCAAGAATGGTCTGTTTATCGGGAAGGCGGTAGTTCGTCATAAGAGGACACTGTCCTCAATGGTGTGTAACTAAGGAGGGAACCCCTTGCCAGGGGTTAACAGGGTCCTTACCCTATCTCACAGTCGTGTTTAGAGCTCCTGGGGGAGGGATGCATCACACACACACACGGTACGTAGTGCACGTGCCCGGTACGTAGTGCACGTACACTAGTTGTGAATGTTGTTCTTCACAATATATCTCATAATGACCCTTATCCATATAACCCTAACTATGGTATAATTACCTCGTTACTGCAAGAAGAGCTCTCTCTAAAACTGCATTCCTCTCATACCACAAGACCTTCCAACACGGGGGCCACCCCGAGCCATAGGCCCCCGCCGAATCATCGGACCCCCTCGGGCCATGGGGCCTCGACCTCGTGACATGTGACCTCGGGCCATGGGGCCGCCACGTCCCCGCGTTGCTAAGTGACCCTCACGTGCTGCTATAATTGAGGGGGTAATACCCCCTCGTGGGAGTGTGCTAACTGGAAGTGGGACTGGGGAGTGGATGCCCCGCATTCGATTCATCCCACCGCGGGATCCCTGATGGGGAATTATATTAACAACAATGATCAACTTGCAGGATCACGGAGGTGCAACCGCCAAGCTAGGAGGGAATTACTAAGAATTCGGTTCCCCACCCTCAAAGGGACGGTGGTTGTAGGCAACCCCCGATGCAGTGGATAGGTCTCATGATACGGCCCTTCTTCATCCCCAACATAGTTGAACAGCTCAGAGGGATCTACTTCTTCTCCATACATAACTGACGCTTTCATCTGATCAATCTTTGACTTGATGTTATCTTTTGCTTTTTTCATAGCAAAGGTTTCTAGGACATTTATAGCTTCCATTGCATCTGTATATTCCTTTTCTTGTCTAGCCTGAGATAAGGTTTACCATAAGTACGTAACTATCTCGATGTTTCACGACGCTTCAATAGGTAAACTGATGATATTTCTTGCATCTGGCTATGAAAAGAGAATCAGTTCTGAGCTAAACCTCGTAGTAGGGATCATAGCCACTCTCCAGCTGATCAGCGTATCCAGCATCTGCATAGGGGTCATGCTCTCTGACTCGTTTTGAACTGCGAATCCAAGGTTCCTGGGGCCTCTTACCACTTAGCAGACCCCTCTGACCACCCAGCCCTCTCGGATTATTCCCGTATCCCATCTCTTGGCTGTAGGAATCATCATAAGGCGGAAACTCAACATATCCGACAGAAGCGTTGGAAAATGGTCTACCTCGGCCTCTGGGCCACACCCCTCTGTGTGGGATGTGTCCCCTTGCTCTGTATGGAGCGTAGTTTTGCTGAGTATGGGTGAAACTTGGCTCACGCCTGAAGATTTTTTTGGAATTGATATGAAGGAGGGGTCAACTTACATAATATATGACTATACCTATCATCTACATTCAGACTATATCATGTACAATCAGAATATCAAATGACTCACTTATTACTTGCTTTCCTTTTTGTGTAACCCTCGAAGAATTTCTGCCTTAGCTTTTTAGCTTCTGGTCCTTCTTTCTCCTTTTCGATCTGTTCAATTTTTGATGCATACCAAATACAGCGATTAAATCTTCTCGTGAACCATGATTTATCAATTGTCTCAACATCAGCATACCATTCTGGATAGTATTGTTCCTAGGAGCATTGTATTAGCTTTTACTGAAAATGGTAGGATAGCTAACTTTTTGGATCAAGCTATTCAAGATAAAGAAAGTCCCAATGGCCCTTGTAATTAATTACGAACCATGTACTTCAATCTGTGGTTAAGAGAGACAAGATGCGATCCTCTATGTTCAAATGTGAAGAGCTCATTACAAATGCTGCACTTGTAGTTCACATCCTGAGACTCTTTACTTTCCATAGACAATTCCTTGACTTGATCAAGGCCAATGAGATTACTCCACTTACAAAGTTTAGATCCATCACCATACCCATGCTTAATCGATTCTCTCTGATCAATTTCTGATGGTTCTATGGGTGTACCCAATTCACCTGCCAAATTCACGAAATAAGGATTATTTCTGCTGGTCAAACTTTAGTTTAATTTCAATAAACCTACTTGAAGAAAATTTATTGGGAACCAACCTAAAGTTTGACAACCTAAAGGTATATCATATGACCCTGTGATTCCTATGCTTGTTAGAGTATGTATACATTTTATATGCTTTATTGACTCCTTGTGATGTTCCCAACTTGATGAAGTCTGAATAAGACAGCAACAAGCAGCACAGAAACCTAAGCCAGGAACCAGAGACTTGATGCGCCTCTGAATGTGGAATTCATGTTCCTCCTCTCTACAATGCTCCTCATATTCCTGAAAATAATTCGAAATTCACAAAAAATCTATGATTCAATTTTCAAGATGATTATATATTATCAATTTCTGTATTTCTTGGGAGAGTTAAATTAGAAACCTAGTTGCTTCATAATGGTTTTGCTCACTTGCAAAGAAGAACACCCTATAGAACAGCTTCCACAGAAAAACTCTTTCTCAAGATGAAAGTCCAACTCTTTGCTTTCCTGTTCTTTTCTCTCCAAACGTCTTTTCGCATTCTTAACCATGACTGTGAACTGAATAGTCTATTACCACACAGGAGAATAAAGAATTTAAATAGAGGGCATGTTCAAAGTTCTTACAACTGACTTAAACATGCAGAAACTATCAACATATCCATGAAATAGAAAGATTTTCGTTAATTTCCTTCTCTACATGAATCACATCACCTATGCAGACATACAAGCATACATACATGATATGCCATGCTGTACATCAACCAAAAGAGGAAAAATCAGACAATCTTCTAACACTTCATAAGTCAGGTGATTTGTTGTGCATAGATGCAATATACACACAATGTGTACTATATTGCTCAATTCATGTTCAAAATTGCACACAANCAAAAAGGGTGCTCATAAATCAACATCAACTGTGAACAACATGCACCTTAGCACCTATAACTACCGATTCCTATATTCGACAATAAACCTATGCAAAAATTGAAAATTGTGAAATATCAATTATGTTGGATCTGTTTCTATAAGCTTTTTTTGTGTCGCGTGATGCAATTTGCTTACGATGAGAGATAGTTAGTTAATTCTCTTTTGACTCTGTTTACAAATGAAAATACGTCTTTTAATTGCGATCAATTTCGTCGTTCAACGACATCGTCAGGCTCAAATTTGATTGTAATAAGTAGTGTTGATAAGTTTTAAACTTATCAACACTACTTATTACAATCAAATTTGAGCCTGACGATGTCGTTGAACGACGAAATTGATCGCAATTAAAAGACGTATTTTCATTTGTAAACAGAGTCAAAAGAGAATTAACTAACTATCTCTCATCGTAAGCAAATTGCATCACGCGACACAAAAAAAGCTTATAGAAACAGATCCAACATAATTGATATTTCACAATTTTCAATTTTTGCATAGGTTTATTGTCGAATATAGGAATCGGTAGTTATAGGTGCTAAGGTGCATGTTGTTCACAGTTGATGTTGATTTATGAGCACCCTTTTTGTGAGCTATGAGTATACTTCAATTCAGAATTATCTTATCTACAGAATTATGGGAAGTGGGAACTGGGAACATTCAATCACGAAGTAATTCTATTTATATCCCTCACTACCAGATTAATGTCACACACACCCACACACACAAGCATACACACATCATACATCCTGCTGTACAACAGCCAAGGGAACACACATTATACACAGGCTGATCTCGGCTTAGGATGAAGGGGGTATTCAATTTAATGAGATCATGACCAAGTACATAATAGGGAGGAAGCTCAGTTAAGTTTGGGATTGACCGGGGCATTGACCGGGCCCTGGTCGAATGGACCATTTTAGATGAACCATTCAAGATATGCTGTTTTAAATGGTATATCTATTAGTTATTCCCGAGAATTTCTAGCTGATTCAGTGATAGATGAATATCTCTCAATTTGCTGAAAATTGCTATTCAGCAAACAGTCCTTTCACCATTAACTTGTTTTAGTATGCCTACCATAAGTGACAACCCTTCTGAAGTGGTGGAAGCTATTGAGAAGCAGAAAGAAGGTTCAGGTGACTATTGTATTCAAGTGAATATGATTAGGTAGAACACTGTCATCCCAAAATGAGTGAATTGAGACTGAAGGAAAATCCCCAGACACCAAGTTACAGAAATACTGCCTTCGTGAACATCAAACTTTCAGACCAAGCTCAATTGGAGGACCCATGCCTGGAAAATGCACAGGAAGTAGCCCCAGATTCAAGGGACACTGAAGGAGGTATGGTGAAAACAGTACCATATGCTATAGCTATCCCAAGCTCTCAAGAAGTCCAGGTTACATGCCATCTTATCTGAATGACGTCATGATTGTATCATTTTGCTGTTCTCTTACAATAGAAATTAGAAATGATTATTCCCATTAGAATGATTATTCCCATTAGATCACATCATTCTGACCCATGTTTCAGTCTGATATGGGGAGTGATAGGTTCACCCCAGTTACAGAGCCCACTGCAACCCCAGCTCCACCCAACATTCCAGAGGAGGAGGAGGAAGAGGAGATCCTCATTGCGACCCGGCCCAGCAGTGCTGCTCCTTCCAGAATGAGGTTACATATTGGGAAATGGCTTATGTTGTGATCACTGATTGCACCATATTAGTCGAGATGTTATTACATGGTTACTACATGACCTAATGATACCTATACTTAATAATCAAATTGTATCTATAATTGCAGTCACTGAATCAGAATAGATATGTCAATCAATACTGCTCAATGATCAATACATGCATTTTTGTAATCATCACCTCCACAAATTATGTGTAGTCTTCTTATTTCGTCTTGTTCATCAGCATGGTAATTCATTGGAGAATTAAACATTCCTCAATTCAAGAGAAAACGGAATTATATCTTGATTTTTGCTCGTTTTTTATCAAGTTGGTGAGTTTAACATTGAGATAACGTTTTAGTTTGTAAAGTTTCAGCTGATTTTTTCGTGAACTAGCTTTGTGCATTTATCATTCATATTTCAGTTTTCAATCTCATTGTTTAACTTTTTCGCTCTATTCATCTTCATAGTGCGTTTTTGCCGTTAATTTTAAATTGTATCGAAAATCAACCATCTCTCACGTAACATCCAAGATACTTAATCGCAAAAGCTTTAAATGGTAGAGTAAATTTAATCAATTTGGTCAATTCCTAGCAACAATTTAACTGAACAACGTATGCTATACACTTCAGATTATGCTAAACCACAAAAATATATGATCATTTAATAAACTACTCATACACAGTGACTTATAGCTTTAGTGTGCACAAGCCTCCGTGTCGTGGAATACTTGTCACAATTTTTTTGCGTGGGGATTTTTAAAACGTTTAACGACAACAATAATAACTTTTGTAAAAAAAACCTGTGCGATAGTAGAAAAACATGAAAGCAATAATCATTCAGAAGGTCTGTTGAAAACAACTGACTGATGTTCAAAACACAGCCACGTTTCAAGTAACTGAAAAATAATGGTCTTATTATGCATGAATTCACTTGCATATTAACATACACTCACTAACACTTCAACATTGTGTCTAACATGAGTATAGTCGCATAATTGTTTCGCTTCTCTCTGTGTTGTTACCGGCAGAGCTGATAGTATCTCAAACGAAAAGTTGTTTTCAGTTGGTTAAAACACAAGTTCATCAATGAAGTGCAGAGATTTTTAATATCTAAGATAAACAAGACTGCTGTTTAAACACTATACTCTTTTTCCATATTCATCATACCACCATACGAAACATAAATCATTGTTTGATCCTCCACCATCTTGATTGTTTGACTTTTGCGCCCTCTCGAATCCACAACTTAAGAATAGTTTCCCCTTGAGTTTCGGTTTTCATCGGCCTCCTGACTCCTTTTACATTTTCATTGGCTGTGGCGCTCTTTTAGTGGCTGTGGCGCTCTTTAGACAAAGAGACGACATATCTCAAGATTAAAACTGTCACTTTGACCAATGCCTTTGAGAGTCCGTTTCCGCTTCAGTTATCCATTCACATTTACATTACCTATTCTATCTATAGTAGCTCTGCGAAATTCACCTTTATCATATCACTGAGTTAGCTTAGTTTTGATTGTGCTACTTTGTTGCAATGTACAATGGTCTGTTCAACTCTTTCCTTTTAACTTGATTCCCATCGGCTACCATCATACAGATAACCACCTATCAGGCACTCCCTAATCGCTGTATTCATTGCACACTGCACACTACACTTTATAAGTCTTTAGGTAGGCACTGGTCATTGCAAACTGTTTAGCACCGGTCACTTCTGACTGGTTTGTAGGTATTAACACTGGTCACTACACAGTACGCACTCGTTTGTAGGTACCTATACACAGGTCAGTACACACTCAGCCAGCCCTATACAGCTGATAGCTAGGGTAGCTATTATAGTCACTGATGGCAATCATTGACCACGATCTCGACCACCATTTCCACGTGGGTGGAGATGTAGCGATGGGCAAGCTGGATCCACTGCCCAAGACACCAGCAGTGACACCAGCAGTGACACCAGTAGATGACACCGGCCTCCTTCTCACTGATCTATTGGCATCTGCCAAGAGACGTACACTCCCTCCTATCTGCTGGGATGATACTATGTGGCGAGATCCGCGGGATGTTATACGAACACCCGCCAGGAAAACCCGCAAAATGTGTGTGTTGCAAAATCAGTTGATCATGATGTTTTCGTATCGAGAGCACAAATTTCTCATTACATTCATTTCATTGTTTCCATGCCACAATCACTGGCTCGCCCTGGTCTAACAGCACCTCAATTGACAACAATTTGCCACATTCCTTAAACAAGATACTCATACTGATAACCTTCCCCCTATCAGGTCAGCTGGCCGCAGTAAGACCCCTCCAGCCCCGGTCCAAGCCCATCTCAGGTATGAGAAAATAGCGACACGCATTATTATCTTATGCGTATGATACTCAGACACGTTATCTGTTATCATATCAACATCGATAATTGATAAATTCTTTTCCGCGTGATACTTTCAAATTATGTAGCAAGCATTCGCTCGATTGGGTCGTCACATCAACAACATGCAATAAGGATGGTATGGCAAGTTCCGAATTCTGCCGTCGTACATTGTAGCGAATGCTTACATCATTCTAGGGTAAGCAGACTAGGCATTAGGACGACATAGCTAAAACAATCAAAGTAGTTTCCTGTACTAAATTTCATCGTATCTGAGGTTTGAAGTCAGATAGACTGCATCAGATGGGGCCAAAATTCGGGAATCAAATCAGCGTTGAAAAATACATGGGAAAAATACATGGGAATCGATGGTATTTCCTCGAATTTCTGATCTGAGTATTGGTAAAAGTGAAATGAGTGACTCCATCCTTTTTGCGATCATCCGTCTTTGCGATCATCTGAAGTTCATATCCGCTGTGAAACCACGTCCAAATGACGGTTTCAAACAAATGGAAAGCAAATACAACAAAAGCGCTAAAATCAATGAGGAACCTAACCAAAAAAGGCCAAACATTTGCACTCCCGCCAGTCAGCACTGAGGTCAGAGGTCTGAGGTTGCTTATTGGTCAGGTGGCATCCATTGCGACCGGGAAATACTCCAAATGGCATAGTTTAAAGTTGTTGTACACTGAAAATTTTGTTCTGCAGTTTTGTGCCACGCGCATGTGCGCGCTGTGGCTTTAAACATGGTGTCACATTGGCTCAGCTTACGAAGACTGGCATGCAACGCGCGGTTTCTTTCATTATGTATTTCATCACTCTCTATCACGACGCGCAGTGTGCGCGTCCTAGAATCCAAGATGCGCGCAGCGTGAGAAAGTTGGAAATGAGCTGTAATTTGGCCAGTAGCCATCTGTCATACCACTTCATTTCGAAACGATTAATAATTCTATTCAGGAGCGAGCCGGAGACAAAAGGTGTTGATTTGATGAATCTTTACATCTCGAAATCGAGCTCAAACCAAGGAACACCTATTTCATTCAAAGAATTGACAGCTGAATTTGACAGGTTTTTGGTATCGTTTTCCATGCAACTGTGGTCTGTGACAGCCTTCATGTAATGACAGCCTTCATGTAATGAGGATTTTATTTAACTGTATGGTAATGAGAGCCACTTCTACAATAACCCCTCAGAATGTTGAAGCCGCTCAGTATCCAATTTCAAAAACAAAACGCTGCCACTGGTGCCAGCGGTCCTTTGTACGACACAAGTGTGGAATGTCCTCACCCTGTTCTCGCTATCGAGCCCAGAAACCCTGCCACACCTCCCAGGTAAAGTACTCATGCATTAGACACGTGTTCTTTGGCTTACAATCTCTCCGTTTTCAATAATGAGTCAAATCAAAACAGTAATATCTTATCATGAAAGTTGAAAGTGAGTCACTGTTAACTGTTTCATCTCTCTGGTTCCAGGTCATTCAAGATACACAAGCAAAGAACAGTGATAAGACCAGGGTACACTATCAGTGAGCCTGTGTTACTGGATATACCAATCAATTCAGACTGCATCTCGCCTCAGAGTAATTCTCCATGTTATGATCCAGTTGTAATACCTCATCTTCAATGCAAGGGATTTCTAAGCGTACATTTACTCAAATATCGTTTCATCCTTGAAGCAGGATACAGTTATTTTTGTATATTTTCCAGCATTCGACAACATTCTCGACATAGCAGAGAACATGAGACCCCTACCACCGCGAGTGGACAATTTCACCCACTTCCCTGCCTCCCACCTTCTCTCCGGACCGTGTTATGGAGTCCCACTTGAGCCGGACACCACTCTACAGCTCTCAAAACCTGCTGTCCTCAACTCACCCAGTGGCCCGCGTCACTCCAAGTGTAGTGCCACCGGACTAAAGCTGTGATGAGAGGCGGGTATCTCGGAAACCGCGATAAAAACTAGAATATTACGGGAAAGTAGTCTTCCAGACTTCAGACGTGTACTATACCTTGTAAATAAACTCCTCGAATGTTTTTATTAAATTTTAACTCAATTTTACAGCGTTAAGTATGAATTTATGAGCGCTCTGAGTCTGATAGTGAGAGAATGAGATTTCAGATTTATCATCTTTGAAGTTTAAACGGTAGAAAAAACGAGCGAACACCAGAATGAATGTTGTTCCTATGGTATACGAATGAATGAATGATTTTGCATTTTTGTACGAATAGTACGGATTAAAATTAATCGTCGAAGTGTAACGATTTCATTTGTATTAGAATTTTGAATTCAATTGCCATTTCCAATGGTTGCATTATAATCAGCGAGATAAAGTCATCTAATTTTACATTATAGTTGAATAGTTTCACTGTAATTTCACTTAAATTTTCTGATTCACAAGTTTGCTTTTTTCTGAATGTTACACAGCACCTTAAGTTAGAATTACTAGTAGTAATAGAAGTGCTATTATTACTGGGGGCCGGAGACCAAGGAAACTTTGGCTTTAACTTTCAGTTTCCTGTATGTCGCGAGCTCATGAGTATCTCGCTACATCTCAGTATCGAATCATATTCGAAATACGCATGCGACATAGCTCATTGCGACTTCCGTGCACTGCACTGCTAAACGCAGCATATTGATTTTCTTCATTCTTGTGGCCATTCATTTGCCAAATTTCACCTGTCCACTAGCTATAATAAAGAAGTGAAACTTCGAGATTTACAACTCAACAAGTCTTGAAATAGAATCTGTAATCCATCAAAACAAATATATATTATCGCATATTAGTGCACAGAGCTATCAACCAAACTCATAATTTCAAGCACCGTTCAGCTTCATAGCCTCTGTTCTTTACATATTCAGCAGTAACAAATGTCCTCATAGCGTGCAGTGAAAATCGAGGCTAATGTAGCCACAGCACTTTTATGCGCTTCAATATTATTGGTTTCCACATCTATTATGATCATCTTGGTAAGGGGCCGTCCATAGAATACGACAAACTGAGGAAAATTAGGCAAAATTCATACAAAGTTTCATGCTATTCTTAACATTGCAATCGTCCTTAAAGGAAGCTCTCATTTTTAGGGCCGATGCCAACATAACGCTTTGATAGGTTCAGTAAGGTAATTCCCCTGTGGACGGCCACTTTTGGGTCAATATGAGTATAGACATCAGATTCTCTTCAATAATTTCATCACTTTACAGTAGATACAATAGACTGAACCATGAAAAACATTTTTTGCCAAAACCAAAATCTAGTGGATTCAGTATCAAAACATCACAAATTGAATTATAGGTACTGAAAAATGTTATCCCAAAATGTTTCCCTATTTGAATTGGCGGAACATTGCAAAAATTTGTTCGTGGAATGGTATCATTACCATATTACTGACAATAACTCACATTGTCCCCTTAAGCAGTGATCTTTGATAAGGACTTACTTCACAGTTAAGCACAGTAGGCTACTATGTCATGGCAGTTTCCACTTTTCTCCAAAAGTGCAATACACTCAACTAAGTGGCCATGTGCAAGACTCAGTTCACTTTCAGATCAAATGTGCAATACTTATAACCGAATATATTTCGATATAGGGACATGTTTGATGGATTGTATGTGTTCCATAATGGGAATTTATGTGCATGCATTACAACACATAACATAAAAACGAATAGGGTTATAAATTAATAAAAAAAGGTCAAATAAAGTTTATGATGTTTCACTCAGGTCCCTTTGGAGGCGGAATTAAGTGACTAAATCTGGCTCTAGGGTCTAAAGGACGATTGAAGATGCTGGGGAAGGACGGGTTGGTATGAGGGTTTGGTCCGACTCCACTTCCCGGATATTTGAGATGATTGGGGAGTGGTCCCCTACTGTACAACTCTGACAAGTTACTCGGCAGTGAAACAGACGCTTGGTGAGGCGGGATGCTCTGCTTATTGTCGGAAGCCGCTAACATTTTCCTCCTCTCAGCCTCCAAATGGAGGAGCATGTCTCTGGAGATTGCCTGCTGCATCTCGTGTTCCCTCTGCTGCGCTTGTTGACGGAGCGAGCTCTCATACATGGACCGTGAGAAGAGCTCTGTCGAGCGTAGGCTGGCCAGGTGTTGCTGTAATCGCTCCTGGTCAAGTCTCGCCAGGTCAGAGGCAGGTAGACCGTGACGGAGGGATTCTAGGCCGGGGTGGCCGTATAGGTTGGCGGGACCCAGACCAGGATATTGGGGTCGGATGGAGGGCGCCGGGAATCTGCTGCCTGAAATAGACACGACTTTGAAGAGAAGTATGGTACGATTGAAAACTATGTATGAGATGACAAAATGTACAAATTACCATTACAGATGCTAATAGGACTTACCCAAGCCGTGAATGGAAGAGAGACCGCGAATACCCAAGTGATGATGCGAGGGATGAACTGAAATTCAAATCGTTAGAAACCGTCAGCAGTTTCCCCAATGAAATAACAGTCAAATTCCCAACCACCATCACTGCAGCAGTAGGTACTCATTACGCAAGCGGGCACTTACGAGCTGGGTTGTAGGAAGGGTTAGTGCGAGTGAAAGGAGAGGATGGAGTCGGTGGCAGCGAGTGTATACCCGGATACGGCGTGAATTCTCGCGGTTGGTGGTGTCCGCCTGAGGCCACAACCGCGTCCCGCTTAGCCGTCGTCGCCAGGAAGGCCGCCGTGGCGGCCTCAGTGTGACTCACGTTGCTAGAAGTGCTAAGAGCTTCCTGTGCCTGTTACAAAGATATTGCTAGGGAAATGCTGGTAAAACAGAATTATAAATCAGTGTTTCGTGAGATGTGAAGTTTATTTAACCGTTGAATTTTTTAATTTCTTTTGAAGCGGCTGTAAGTGATCAGTAGACGCTTAGCGCGCGCGTCTGCGCGCCATCCTTAATGTTTAACGCAGTACTGTCTCCACATCGAAATAAGCAACATTTTACTAGCAATAGAGAAAAGTCACAGTTTGTACTTAATCACGCATAACCAATCGCAAAGCAGAACATGTTTGAATCCTGTCCAAACGAAAATATAGCAAAATTGATATCAAGGACATAAATTGTCATATCTTAGCTATTGTGTTGTCTGCTTGAGATAAGTTAGACTTGGTACAAGCTCCAATAACAGAAATATCCATGTTACGAGGTCATACCTAGATAATGGCATAACATGTGCAAACACACACACACACACGAAGTATACCTCTTGTTGTTTCCTGTAGATCATTCTAGCAATGTAAACGTGTATGCTATTCCACTTCTTCTCATTTAGGCGCTGAAAGAAGTTGCACATCAAAGAAAAAAGTTTGGTAAAAGCAATTGGCGAATTTTTCTTTGATTCAAGTCGACATCAATATGTCCGTTAGTTCAGTTTACAGTTTTTCACGTGGTTTCTTTGCCACGCGAATCGTTTTATAAGGAAATGTTGCTACGTGTTTAGGAAATGTTGCTTATAAGAAAATGTTGCTACGTGTTTTGGGAGTCAATGAAGACTTATATCAAATCATAGGTGGCATATAGCAGGGAAATGGAACAATTGATAGCAGGAAATAGAAGACATCCATACTGCAGGAAGTGCTTAAATATCACATTGATGTGACACATAATTAATGTCAGCTATGCGTGTGTGCCATATAGTGAAATTGTTGCTATTTGAATCAGCGGTCGCAACCTTCATGTTTCACAAATACAAACACACACTAGCAAATAAGTATACATACATACAATATACATACTAACATACATAAAACAATATACAGACAGACAGACATACAAACATGCGAGGAGAAAATACACACACCGTCTTCAAGAAACAAACAGAGCCATTATAGAATTACTCTTTGGGGGTGGCATTATACTGAGGGAAGTTGTAAATATCATAAGCTTGTCTCACAATTTCAACCTTTTATCGAACTTGATTAAGACATAATATCTTGTATCATATCTATTACATGTGTCTGCAGTCAAATGGATTCATAGAGTAGTAATTTATCTTATTATCTATCATCGATCTAAAGATAATGGGTTGCTATTTTTAGCAACAAAGGAAGCAACCATTGTGCAGTTGAGTCAGTGATGCATTATCAATAAACACCAAAGAATGAAACATGTATCAAAGTCTATAAGAAGGAGCTATGTGGCCAGTATCATAATCTGTATTTGTATGTGGCTGATGAGTGGTGTGGAATTGTTTTGTACAACAAGGAATTAGAAATGAACAACAACGACTTAAGATGAAACAGCGAATCAGCATTGTAAAGTTGTAACTTGGTCTTAAATCAGCCTAACATGAAAATAATGCTATAAAATGCTTCATAACACACAGCATTAATATTGAATACAGGTATACAATATGCATTGTGTAAAGTACACAGCTTACACATGAACATGAATTCGTCCTGTATACACTGTACACGTGTGTACAAGTACACTACGTGTACGTGTGCTGTTCATACAAAAATTGCATATCTACGGTATACAATTAATGTATATCATAGATATACATTATACCCGTGTATAATTATTGCTATCAGGGGTATACACTGTACAGCATGAACAGGCTTGTAGCGGGATGGGAGCTGTTTGACACACATAGAGCGATGCTGCGGCGCTACTCACTTTGAAGGCAGACGAAGAAACGCCTCCGATTTTAGGGACTGGTACGGGTGGTTTATACATGGCGTTCAGCTGCTGTAGGGTGGTAAGAGAGGGTGGAGAGGGGGGTAGGCGTGAAGAGTGGGGTATATTGTTAATGTAAGAGGAAGAGGCAGTAAGAAGGGGTAAAGTGGGTCATTGCACATGGGAAAGGTGCAAGTGGACACTGGGCAAGGGGGCAGGACTGTAGATCAGGGGACTGTAAGGTGGATATATGAGGGAGGGTAAAGAGAGGGGGATATTAAGGTGAGTATAGGGGTGAGTAGAGGGGGAGGTAGAGGGGGGAGGTGAGTAGAGGGGGATCGCGTATGAGAAAGGGTGCTGTAGTTGAGGGGTATCTATGAGGGAGGATAGAGATTCCTATCTTTCTTCTATCATCCCGATTCCTGTACAAGACTATAACATGAGGCGCTGCACAGTGTATTAACTAAAGTAGTAAGACATGTGTTACAATGCCTCATTCTTCTCACATAATACGTGCTACTCAACATAGTAAATGGTGTGGCAGTACAATGAATAATGAATGAGTAGAATGTTCATTCTGTACCGAACTTTCAAATCATTTTCTTCTTAGACTGTGCTCTAAAAGTCCCAATTCGAATCAAATAATATCAAAGAAATTCCGATATCTCTCTATGTTTAACAATGCTAGTGTAAATAGAGTATCTCGACTTGGTGTATGCACATCGATTGGTATTTGCCGGCGAACAGTTGACAGGTCTCACGGTGTTGATTCACACGGTGTACCAAGATGTCACTGTCGTATGTTTGGAATGTCATTACGGTGTATAATACCACTACACGTTTTTGTGCGTTAGCAGAGTGAAAATATATAACAGTAATTGTATTCAAAATCATGTGCTTCAGTTACCGAAAGAGGGGTTATTAAACTGAAATCTATAAATACGATGGGATTCAAGACAAAATTCATCGGTACTTATGTTTTATCATGTAGGAAGTAGAATAGTGAGAGACGTGATAATAGAGTTAAATCGCAGCTACTTCATAAACTTGACACTTTCACCATGTACTGTGATATTATTACTATATTCGTAAATTAAAATAGCAATATTATGCTAAGTGGGGACTGGGGGGGTGGTGAATAATGTTTCAGTACTATATATAGTACTGAAATATTATGTAGGGCGTGTTGTAGAAGAGAAATTATTGTGTATAATAGTTACTGTTGTTTTTGTATTTGTTGTAGTGTTGCTGTTGCTGTATTTTTTATTGTCGTCATAGTGTCGTTGTTGCTTAAGTGATGCCAGTGTTGATATAGTCTGAATATAACCGCCCTTATCAGGAGGGGGGTGAATGGATACTTGTTAATGATATGCGGCATGCGCATACTTACACGTTTGATGGCAGTACCCCCAGTAGCAGACGCACCCTGTATCGAACCAATTGTCGATGCTTCCGTCCGGTTCTGAGAGAGAGAGAACACGTTACATTATAGCAACAATATGTTACTTATGTTTAAATGTATAAACGTTATTGACACAGTATTTAATATTGACACAGTATTTGATGACAACTATCATTGCAATTGTTAGAACAATTATATTTTTTAGTGGTCATGAAACACGCCACATCACGTGTTTCATGACATCATTGATGCACCCTACAGTTATCATTCAACCCTGTTTCCACCCGGTATAGTAGAAATTATTAGTTTTCATCACGAGAAAATGAGAGTGTTCTATGCAATACAGTTCGGCAGGTAAGTTTTAAATCTCATCAAATCAACAAGTTTGACTGCAGCACAAATAACTTTAGACTTCATTTATGCATACTAAAACTTAATTCATGCCACTGTTCAATGTTGCTATGTTTTCAGCGAATCTGTATAATGGTCAACTCACATTATATAATACAACACGGAAGTTTTTGGAATGACTGGGTACTAGTAAACCCAATAGAAATATTTCTAAAACGGGACTTTTCTTCTGGCTTCGTCAACCCAATCTGGGTCTCGAATAAAACAGTTCCATAAGACTAGATTATTATTGAATTTGAAATATTTGTCCAATGACAGCAAATGAATGTGTTGAATGACAGGATAGAAATATGTGTCGCTTGACAGAGGATTGACATATTTGCATCAAAGCTGCTAATTTGGTCACACATACACACACACAAGATTTAACCTTGGGTCGTGATAACACTTTAACAGAAGATTTAAACATTAGATCTATTTGATAATTCAATACCACTTGCATTCCAATGGTGGGTGTCAAGATCAATTCGAAATGAAATCGAGACTTATTTTCGAGATATTGATCAACAACAACATGGTATCATAGCTAGCAGTTAGCACTACCTATTGAGTATTAACTGTGCTGCTATTGATTGTGCTCTAGGCTCTATAATAATCTACACCTACCAGACTCCATACAAATGAGTTGAATAGTACTTTGAGACTTTGAGACTTTGAAGACATAATTCATGTTTGTGTTTCAGGATCAATGAATTCCAGTAAACAATGACTTACTAAACACGCGGAATTTCGTCATGTCTCTCTATCAGAGTTGAGACTAATATAAAGGCATCAGGGAACTTCTATCTTCTTGAAGAGTAAATTTAATGATGGAGAAGGGTAACACAGTAAACCGCATAACCGATGCAATCATAATCATTTTAACGAAGAAAACTTTCCCGCGGCATAACCGATTACATGCATCATTCACAGGGCGAATAAAGGAGAAGAGAGAGAGGGTTTCATAATGCAAGCAAATCTCCGCGACCATTAAAAGAGATCTCGAGACAGGGTAACTGCTGGTTAAATAAAACCCCGGTTAGACCGTGACGTCAATCCGTGATCATTACGAGGGGGTGGGAGCGGGAGTGCTGCTGTAGTAGTAGTGAGGAGATGAAACGTGGAACTGGGTGAAGAGGGAGAAGAGAGGGAGCAGTGGTCATACGAGCACAATTTCGGGAATAGTCGTACTTTATCAAGGAACAGTGGGGAGGGATGATCAACATACATAACAAAAACCCAACTTTGAGATGATGTTGGGGGAAAGGGGTTGTGGGGGGTTCAACCCCCCNGTGATCATTACGAGGGGGTGGGAGCGGGAGTGCAGCTGTAGTAGTAGTGAGGGAATGAAACGTGGAACTGGGGTGAAGAGGGGGAAGAGAGAGAACAGTGGTCATACAAGCACTATTTCGGGGATGGTCGTACTTTATCAATGAATAGTGGGGAGGAATGATCAACATACATAACAAAAACCCAACTTTGAGATAATGTTGGGGGAAGGGGTTGTGGGGGTTCAACCTCCCCACCCCCTCATCAAACGTCCTTATACCCCCTCATCATCCCACACCAAGATTTTAACCCCACTCTTACCGGTATGAGAGAGTGCGCAGCTGGAGACGGTGTGAGTTGTTTGGGGTGCCGTGGTGGCGTAGAGTGTGCACTAGGGTGTGCCCCGCCCCCTGGGTGTGGTGCGCCTGGGTGTGGTGCGCCTGGGTGTGCCCCGCCCCCTGGGTGTGGTGCGCCTGGGTGTGGAGTAGGGAGACCCCCATGGTGGGCGGCTATGCGCGAGTGGGCTCCTGGATGAGGGTAGAGATGCCGGGTTTGTCCACTTCTGTGCATGCTCTGCAAATACTTCTCATACTCGAGAGTCGCCATTGCCCTGTACCGTGACGCATCGGCTGGCGTGGGGAACCTTCCATCTGAAATGGGTACACACCGTTACTCGAGTACAATATTATAATACAGAACATTATTACTATTACATGTTACTCAGTGATGCAGTTCGGGACATAATATGCACCACAGAGTTCGGACAAAAACAAAACATGGCCCATGGGTGTCATATAGGAGTCCCCAGCAATTAGCATTCAAGTTCGCACTTGTCGACAGTTGTTCAATGTTCATCTCACACTCAACCATTACGTTGATTCACTATTACATTCCTGATCATGACGCGAGGTGGCTTGTCAAGCACAACGACGTGACAAGCGATGTCAATGATGTGACATTGTCTCTCTCCTTTTCAACACTACTGAGTGTTTGTCAATTCACACGCATGCAGTTACTCTTCCATTACCTACTTACAGCGTAATTACAGCCACAAGATAGCAGCTGTTATATACTCAGACAACGTGATATCACTGCGTGACGTCAGCAATTATGAGTAATCGTGCTATTGAAATCACATGCTTATCAATACCGATCGGAATGCATTATCCACGTATCCACAGTCATAATTCATCACAAGCAATATACAGTATTATGAGCTATGTACATTGTACAATTGGACTTATCATGATGAAATATCGGAAATAGTGGTGTTTGATGTATAAAGACACATCTAATCGATGAAAGGTTCTTCCTCTATGTCCATGAGGAAGAACCAAGAGTCTTGGAAAAGTGCCCAAAACATCTCGCAGCTTTTACACAAGTATACATTTGAATTGTACCCACTGCAGTAGGGATAGATTTGACTTACTTGCCATGAGATATCTCGGATCAAATTTCGCGGCATTTAGTTTCATCTCCAGTTCGGCAGCATTCAGTTGAACTCCACCCTCTGAAGTAGTGATGTCATAATGTGTGGCCCCCTCTAGAACAACATTAGAGCAACACGATTACTATTATAGAGATGACAACAACACAACATCATGATGACAAATAATTTCATTAATACTGACATGAAACACTCTGATTCTACCCTTTCCGATCTCACCAGTTACAATTTCCATTGACACAAACCCGAACAATACTTTGAAAGTCCCACAGCGAGTCTACAATTGTGACAGCGTCCAGTAGAGGTGTCATGTAAGGTGACAGCACTTTCCGGATTAAGATAAGGAGTGCTGACAGTCGTGACGTGATATCATTCTTCCTGCCATGCTCACACTAAACTCAAAGTCTAGTGTGCCACAGTGGATGTAAATAGAGAGGGGGAAGTGAAGACCGGTAAGTGTACACGGAATTATAGAGATATGTACATGTGAGTGTGCCAAGAAAGAGAGGAGAGTAGGAGAGGAAGCCAGAATGGGTCGTTTCACTCAGTCACCAGTGAGGTTGTTATGTCACTAAGCCACGATCAGAATTAATGTTCAGTTGTACGATGAACGAATTTGGATACAGATCATTGCGAAACAGCTCATATGCATCTACGGCATGATGATCAAAGATACCTCAAAATAGAGATGATTACTAATCATAACTTGTTTTATATGGGTTATTTCGAACTATGGTTGAGTTGTCGTCATTCCAAGACAAGAGTGCTCGTGAAATGAAAACATTTCTGAATTATTAGACAACGCAGAGACAAAGTGAAACAACCGTTGACGCCGGATGGGTGTCCTATAGGACGCTGGCACATAATAGCTGGCACTTACACCGATTTCAAGTCTGATGGACAGCAGATTGATTCTCGAGAGGGCTAAGACCGACATATTTACATATTACGTCATTATATTTTTACAAGACCACCTCTATAACTCAATTGTTTGTGCGTATATTCACCACTGCAGTAAGCAAGTAGCAAGCATGACAGATTACTCTGAATCTCTCTTTCTCTCTCTCCCTTGAGCGCATATCATAATATGCATGTGCTCTTGTTTGCTAATTACCTTATTACTGGCAAGATAATGGGATAATTGCTCTCCTATTCCAGCCGTTTTATGAGTGTGTGTGCCTGTATGTTAGACTCACAGAACGGCGGAAAATGGTAGCTATTCCACATTTTGTAATTATTTGGCAGTGTTTGCCATTCTTCCTATCGGAATACTGAAACTCGAGCTGCTGGAAATGTACAGAGTGCGGTAGTGGTACTTCACAGTGAACAGTTATTTTCACATTTCACTGGCATGATATGAAAAGTTAGGGAAACAGTCATCTGATGTGCAATGCAGAAAGCTATCTATACAGCCCATAGTTCATGTGTCAATGGGTTATGGGAATAACAATAATATGTTTCACATTGTTGTGATGTAACTAACCATTGAGGACACAATGCAGGGTTGCAGCGTAGGGAGTATAATCGCTGCAACAAACATGTCGTGAAAGCACTATCAGAGCTCGTTATTGCTCTTACACGTGTAAGTTTGATCTTACACGTGTACGTTTGTGCTCAAATGGGGATTATGTGTATACACATAATTCCCATTTGAGCACAGACTGAGATAAAACTGAGTTGATATATTTTCCTCCAGCAATTTCTGTTCTATCCCACGAACATGGAAGTTACAAGCCACTGCTCAAGTTATCAGTTCAACGAGCAATTAGTGGTAAAATGCCAGGAAATTCCTCTCATCGAGGTTCTTGTTAATACGTGAGTAATTAACTAACAACTGGTACCGACTACCGCCTAATAGATGTACCTACCACCTACCTTCTCATCCAACATATATACCCACACACACCCACACACATACACACACACACACACAAAAAAACAGCAAAAACACACTTGAGAAACACACGCAAACACGGTACACACCCAAACTCGAACACAGTACACACAAACGCATGAATGAGCGAACATACACACATACCTATATCAACGCACAAACGCACACATCCATTTCTCACGATGAATCACCAAATGATATATAAATTTACAGTATTTGAGCGATGACAGCACTGGTTACATATGTTATGGGAGAACAATTTCTCCATCTGCGGAGAAGCAGCAAAATATGAAAAAAGCAGCAAATGCAAATGTAGATATCTATTCTAATTTTCCTGGAACAAAGTAATTGAATACACATCATTTACCACTACATAGTGTACACAGTACATTCTCAAATACATGTCACTTAAACATTCCGAAAACATGATAAAAACGATGATGTAATCGACAATCGTTTACGCCCAATACAATTTTATCAGCTTCTCCCCTTTATGAAGGGGTTTGAAGAAAGGAGGCTAATTATTCACACATTCACTGATTCAAGAAATAATAATTGTACCAAAGTCTGTAGAGAAGCTTGTTGCTCAAACTCTCAAACATGGTACCCCCGCTGCCAAAGAGCTGTGCCACAGAGGTATCCAATTTGCATACACATACACACACACACACACACACACACACACGCACACGCACATGCATCGCCCTGTCTAACCAGATCATTAGGAGCTGTAACCAGTCATACCCCAGCCCCCCGGGGTTTAGAGAAGGAAAGGGAACAATGAGGAAGTGTACTTATCCCTGATACTCCAACTTGGTACTTTTCATGTATCTATGTGCATCTTGTAAACATCTGCCACGAGTTTGAGGTTTGATTAACAATCACCAGCATATAGTGCATGAAATATTATATATAGTGCATTATATATAGTGCACTATATTACATATACGCATCTTTGTAAAGACAACAAATCTCATGCATAAATTAAACAGTACACCACTGAATAAAACATGGTTAATTTGTGCTTTTCAAGCTAGAAATTATAGAATGGAGTACTATTCAACATTTGCTGGCATAGATGCAATGTTTCCTATCTTCTTCCCCCATTTCTCCCATCCCAATATCTTCCACTTCAATGTCTCTCCCACTCCAATACAATCCACTCAGTTTGTTCCACTCCAATATCTTCCACTTCAATATCTCTCCTACTCCAATAGAATCCACTCTGTTTGTTCCACTTCAAATGCCTCCCACTACATTACTCCCACTCTCCACCACTCCAGTATAATTCTGTTAAAGTGTGATGTGTTCTGACACTAAATGTGTGGCACAAAGTAGCCATATCATATTGTAACGTGATACATGGCTCTGTCACATACCATCTGACAGAGCGTTCACTGTAATCTATAATTCTGGAGAGAGGGAAAATTGGACCAAGCTAAACAAGATGAATTGATTACAACATGTGTTTAGCCAAACAAGGAAAACAAGGACAACTTTAATCATGATAAATATAAGATGTATAAATAGGTATAACTTGTGTTCTAAAGAAAGCGTGATGCTCTAATTATTTTGGAAAGTAGAACAGTTTTCAATTCCACATCTTCTCTATATATAATTCTCAAGTGAGAGAGCGCACAGTATTATCACATTGTAGCTACTAATGATCCATAGTAAATACAGTTATTGTGATTTGATTATGTGGTTCTCATGAAATACAGGTAACCACATGGTGCACATTGGGGGGAGGGTGATTCACTGGTTTTGCAGGGACATGTGTGTGTGATTCATAGGATGGTTATGAATCAAGGAACAATCATGATTCTGTTACTTTGTTAATACTGAACAACTCAACGAAATTATCACACATATTTAGCACTTTTGGGGTCAATCTTAGTTATTGCACTGTCTACAATGTGTGTACAATTGTATTGTATTGTAATTTGTACGATTGTATTGTATTGTAATTGTATTGTACAATTGTATTGTATTGTAATTTGTACGATTCAAGTTGTAATCTGCTATATTCATGAACTATGTCAGCGACGAGATTTGTGTTAAAGCTTGGTTTTCAGCAACATTTCCAGACCTCCGTAGTGGGTGAGTATGGTTGCGCTGTTTGCACATTTTCTTTGACGACAGACAATGTCATTATTATCAACAACAGCACACATTGTGTCACTCAACAACAACATGTCTCTGGACTGAGTCCAGAAGTATTGCGGCTACTGCGGCTAAATATGCACGGGAGCTCTAACAATGGCAGTTATCTCAAGATAAACACCATTAAACTTGTTACCTGGTGGAGGTCTGAAGGGGAAGGGAAGGGAGTGGTGAGGCGACGCGACGGGATGTTGTCGGGATAGTCCCGGATAGAAGGCAGGTCCCCCAGGGGGCGTGGTCAAGCTGCTGGGCAGGGAGGCAGGTAGTGGGGTGGGTATGTTGCTGATAGGGATAGGAAGATGCTGCTGCGTTGCGGGCTGATAAACTGGACTGCCACTCCCGCATGTGGGCAGCGAGGTTGGCGGCAGGGCGTGACCAGGAGTAATGATGGGCGTGGTGGCGTGAGCCGCACTGCTACTGCCACTACTTGTCGCACACCCTTCCGACTGAAACACAGGGGGTGTGTCAGGGTGTGGTGACAAGGACACGAGGGTAGGGGTTATGATAATTCAGATGTTATTTCGGAATCACAAGCTGTCAGATATTGCCTATATCACTGCGTGAATCACTGGACCAGTGACAGTTGTGTGTGTGTCGAATGAACAATTCACAGGTTGTTGCTCTTCATACAATGCCAATATGTCTAATTGCATGCTACAATAGCACACACTCTCTCTCACACACACACATATTACTATTCAACACCTTGAGATGTATACAATTTCAGCATATGATAATGTGCATGGAGAATGGAAGCGCAACAATGGCACTCAATCTACGGACCACAGTCTCCGTGGGGCTGCTAGTCACGGTGTGGCTGCGCTACCACATCAATAGACGGTACATGTGGGTTTCATGTAGGTTTCATGAACATTGGCACGGATAATTATATCGATATTTGCAAGAAGTGGATATTTCTGCATCGGATATGATTGATTTGCGCTTATGTCAAAATGATCAAGTAGTGATCGTCTCTTGAGAATCAAATTTATATGTCAAAAGTTTATTCCTAGCTGTCATATAGCACGGGACCCACCTTGATAGTTATATTGGTTATTGAGGGAGGGCTGCCTGGTATGATCACTGGTGATGGTGGCTGCTTGATCGTAGCTGTCACCGAGCCACTAACTGGAGCGTGCGGTATCTCAGGGAGTGGCGATGGTGGCGGACTCTCTTCTGTCTGCGAAGGAAGAGAGGGAGATGAATGTGATGACCAGCGTCACGAGGGGGGGGGGGCGGTTATCGAACAAATCGTGAGTAATAATGATAAAGTAATAACGGATTACATATGTTTGACAAATGACTATAAGATTAGAATAAGGAGTTGGGAATCAGTACCATGGAACACCGCCGAAAACAAGGTAAAAACTGTCCGTTCACACGGCACAAGGACAATAAGCTACTCTCTCGTGTGTAGGGAGTTGAGGCACTTGTCGGTGCTCATCGCCACGTCTCACTAATCAGCTAATTGGGTTATAATTACCCCACTATTATGTGAAGAACACCTGGTACAGCTGTGAAGTTTTGCAGGGAAATAGTTACAGGACTAATGATAGGGTTGATAATGAGAATTGCATTTGTAAACGTGTTTAAAAGACGGAGTTAGTAAACAGCCGGTCTAAACTATGCACATACAAACATACCAAGTTCACATACAAACATACATAGTACATACATTACATAGGTTCCAATACTATTGGGAACCATACTTCAATTCTATCCCGTGTTAAGATTACAATTGAATTTGGTCCACTACTTATTGTGATTTCAAGATGCTTCTTCATTTTAATAACACTAATGTTTCGCACTTGACATGCACTCAAACATGTTATCTGTGATGTAGTAACAATTTTACAACAATGTTTTCAGCAGTGCATGCCACATGGCACTCCGCATAACTCGTGACACATACTCAGGCTATCCCATTCAGTAGGTGAGGTTATGACACAACGACGAAACACACAGTGTGTGTGTGTTAGTGTGTGTCACACACTAACACACACACTAACACACACACAAATCGTTTGCCATTTCAAAGTTACTTTGCTCATTGCTGGAATGACTCTGTGGCTGAAAAGCAATATTTCTATTCTCACTTCCTATTTCCCCGATTGATATGCACATTGCACACTCACATCAGTTGAACTGCTGCAAGAGAGGCACATCAAGACGCTCTCTGAAGTGGAAGGCTGCTCACGGTATGAACTCGACATAATAGAGCAGGGGGCAACTGTTATCGTTTACAGGTTCTACTTCCACGCCCCCACCCACTCCTAGCGTATGGAACTCGTTCTACAGGATGCAGAGCAAGCAAACTTCGGCTGATAACAAGTGACAAAGCCGCGGGGAAATTATAGCAGTGGCGAGCAGTGTCCGGTCAATCAACAACGGCAAGGGGATAATGGCTTGGGGAGGAGAGAGAGAGGATTTTTGTCTAACTGAACTCGGAAGTGGAAGATATAGAAAAACACGCTCGCAAACGACATCCCACTTCCACGTCAAAGAAACAGAGCAGCCCGCATTAAGGGGGAGGACACGTCAATCACGCAAATTTACTACTTTCTTCCAGAGTAGTGACTCTCTCTCTCTATCTAACTCTCTCACCAAACCACTTACGAACTAAGTTTCTCTTGTAGCTCGTACGAGCGTGTTGTTTAAACAGCACAACTTTGACACAACTTTTACCCCATTTTGAAACAACTGTGACACAACTATACACAACTGTTACACACAACCTTTGAGTATTGGGGTGATTTGCAGAAGTCGCATGAATTTTGATCCCTCATGCGACTTCTACAGAAATCTTGATTCAAGATTTCAGAATTTGATCGCCTATAAAACATTTACAAAGCTGAAGCTGCACTGATATGTCAAACTACAACGGCTGTTTCACTTTGTCCCTTGTGCGTTATCAGAAATTCACAACTGTTGTGACACAACTGTGACAAGATTCTACTGTATATGGTAGGTTAATCGGAACAACGTGTGTAATTACCTTTATAAGAAGGTTCTTACGGTCATCTTCAGCCTCGCTCTGAAATTAGTACATAATTGATAATAATTATGGTAATTAGCATAGTACAGATCATTGAATCACTTAGAATGACTGATCACTGATCAGGCATCAAAGAATGAATTGATTTTAATGTTTAGTCTGGATGAAGTCATATTTCAAGTGATATTTTTGCTGTTATGTTCTCATGTAAACCATAATCATGTGACGACCATATTTAGGAAGCTGTAAGGCATCCTTAATGCTTCTCATTTAGCGTTTCGTTTGATCAAATATGGTACCAAAACGGGGTTAGGGAGCCTGTTTAACCACTTCTACTGGTACCAATAGCACTGGCCTGTGTCCTTATAATATAATAGTCGTGATGTATAGTATATTTTGTGATGTTATACACTGTAATAATAATAATCAACAGTTACAACCACGACCTTGTCGCAGACTTCTATCCTCATTCTTCATTACGCATTTATCATTATACCCAACTTCCACGCTTCCCTCATATTCATACACCCAAACTATTCTATTGTACTATTGTTATAAGGCGCACACGCAGGTACCTACTAAATGCTGCATTTAAAGCAGTTTGTTATACTCAATACTAATGTTACCATCCTACTTCAGCTCCAGTTACGAGGCAGCGTGAGAATTGGAAAAGATCGAAACATTCTAAAGCACTCCGCGTCTCTTATCATTGCTGTTTAACTGATGTATCTGAATTTCATGAGGGTGAAATGTGGGGCAGTACTTCTTTGCTGTGATCTTTCAAATTTATAGTTTAGAGAGATAGATGGATACAAATTGTTTAGGATGTTACTTTGTGATGTATTGTTCGGTTGCCTGCATATATTAGAGGACAGTCACCAGTAACACTGACATGATCGATTGGTCAGGGACCAGGGCCGATTGGAATGATGTTTCCCATGCCTCTGTGTGTGTGTGTGTGAACGTGTGTGTGCGTGAGTGTGTGAACGTGTGTGTACGTGTGTGTATTGTGTATTGTGTGTTTTCGTTCAATGTCCATGTCAGGTATACTCTTGTTTCATAATTCATATATGATATACAGGCCCGTGTAACTGCTGCAAACAGGTGCATTACATGTTATAGTCTATACTCTGTAAGTGATTTGAAGAGGCGCTCATCAGCCACCTGTCAGCCATCCATTAGGCCACCTGTCAGCCAAGTATTCCGGCACATGTGCTAGTTCTTATGTGACACAGCGAATCGAACAATTAGGTGCCACATAACTCAAACTATTCAGATTGACGCATTGNGTCGTCGAGTCGGGTAAGGCACTAATTTTTGGAGTTTTTATTATTTTTCGCTATTTTATTGTGGAAAAACGGCTGGACCGATTTGCATGAAATTTTCAGGGTTCGTTCATATCGACATAGAGACGAGCTGTACAAATTTTCAAGGTGAACAGACTTCATTAACATGGTTTAATGATGGCGTGAAAATCGCGATTTTGGCGATTTGGTATATTTTTATATATTAGGGCTGGCAAGCGCGTTTTTGAAAACACGCTGAATGACTTCACCACTGCTTTGGGAGTTCATATCACTTCAAACCAGCACTGCCCTCGGCCCTTCGGGCCTCGGGCAGTGCTCCCGGCCCTACGGGCCGGGACCACGCCCATTTTCTTTCCGTGGCTGCGGGCGCTTGCCAGCGCCCTGATATATATGAGGACGAATTATAAGTAGTAAGCTAACATGACAACTGCTGCACCTGCCAATGATATAATTTCCAAATAATGAGAATTAGGTTACCATTGTAAAATTTGGTGCATGAGCTGGTCATTGGTCAACAAGTCTACTCAATAGCCAATACTCATCTACCATCTTTGTAAGAAATGATTTGGAATCTTTGTAAGATTTGGAATGTACAGGATATGGATGTGGATGTACAGGATATCTTATCGTACTTCACACTGGTGATCAAAGCTGTGCAAGACATGAGGTAAAGAAGGGGCAGAGCAGGGGGTTCTATGGAAGGGGGTAATATGGAAGGGGGTCTATGGCCCCTGTTCAAATGCCACTACGACCCCTAGTCCCTAATCATAGAGCCCGATCTTATTCAATACCGGTATCCTCTAACGCGGAGTGCCTATGGCCAACCCTTACAGTTGGTATAGGGGGTAGAGGTGTACGCCCTCTGTTGGGGTAGGGTTCGGTAGGTGGGAAGAGGAAAACCTCGCGATGTTGTGGAGCTGATACACTGTTATCATGCAAATCAATGAATACTTCAATAATATGGTGGCTTCATGGTACAGTTAACGTTGTATAACATACATCATATTCATACGAAATAATAAAAACGTATGCTGTTTCTGTATGCCTGTACGATTGCTTTGTGTGTCTGTGTGACATGAGTGTGTGTGTGTCTCTGCGTGTTTTTGTTTTTGTTAGTGTATGTGTGACATGAGTGTGTGTGTGTGTGTGTGTGTGTGAGTGTGAGTGTAATATGGCATAACTTGCAATTTTTTGACGCTGAAAATGAAAAACGAAAACAAGGTAATCTAATCAACTAATCAACAGTGTACTCACTTCACTCTTATCGAACTGTGTCAAGTTACTGGCGCCCTATGAGGATCAAATATTAATTAATTATGATTTGATTTGTTATAATTTAAGCATGGTTTAAGTACTTTTGAGGAGACACCAAATTTTTGGTTAATAACACGAGTTGAAATCTACTATAATTATGGCCAGCCCTGTGAAGCCACAAAATACATACCAGGGCAGGTTGCTTTATAACTGGCTTCCTCTTGACCGGTCGCGACTTGTTCTTATCGGTCTGAAAATGAATTTAATGTAAGTTACATTGTGAACAATACACAATACGGCGAAACATAAATGATAGCTCATACTTATCTCATTTACTTATTCACCATAGGTAATATCAAGACGTCAGATTGGGGACACTTATAATACACTTATAGTACCTCCCAATCGCATACCTCGATGCCATAGGTACACTGGCTATTGCTCATTGTATATTCGACATACTACATAGCTACTGCTCTGTGTATAAACTAACTGCGTCACTGCATGTAGAATCGGGCACACTCCAATTGATAGACGCATACACACTTCACGAGAATTGGAAACCCCGAAAGTGCTGTATCGTGTGAAAGGGAAGAGCACACGCACACACCCTCTGCTCCCTCTAAAGTGTAATGTTAAACATACGTGTGTTACTGTGTTGTTGTCTTGATAGGTTTATACATTTGTCTTCATAATTCTATACTTTCACATCCGAGCTCAAGCGCCAAAGAGTACCCCCAGGGTAACATTGTGAAGAGTAATAATACAATTTTCATACATCGATTATATGGTGTTATTATACATACAACTTACAGCCATTTGTGCGATTAATTTATTCAATGTTAGGGCTGGTGTTAACAATGTGAAAGCTCTTATCAATAACTTCAAGTTTTATATGTATCTAACACTATCATACAAGGCACACGTCATGAAACTACTTTATGTCATGTTGAGCTGATGTGTTCAAATTGGGAATCATCAAACTGACGCTCAGAGATAGATCATTGTCAGATCTTGTGGGGTGACAATATTGAATTGACATGATAATCTAATGTCATGAAGTGTCAAGTCACAGACATATAATTTAAAAGTAAGTAACAATTCATAAAATATGATTCTACTGGTGACACTTTCAAAAAGGGATTTGATATTTGCAACATTATGTGACAGCAACATATTTCGTCATTCATAAGGTCAAGCACATGAACATTTGTAATTAATGAATTCACTACATTGAATCATGTTAACAAGTAATTGAACTTGGATTAGAGAAAGTTGATGCATTACATAACACTGCATAAGTTATGGTAAAACATAAGTAATGGTAATTTGCTACCATTCTTAATGTCAAATGTGACTGTCATCTTAAGAAGATGTTCTTTCGCAAACAAAATAAAGATTTCAACACACAGCTTTCCACTATCTACACAAGCAGTCGCATGAATCATGATTCGAATGATAAATTCATGTTGACAGGAAATATGCAACAGAGTACCTATTGAATATAAATACCTTGTCTCGGATCTTTCTTTTCTTTGCTTCAGGCTTTTTAGGCTGATCTGCATGTACTGATGGCTGTATCTTCTCAATGGGATAATACTCCTGTATGATTAATCCTTATGCATTTCAATTCTATCATTGATTAAACCAATTTAAAGCAACTATTTCAACCAGGTTAATAAAGTAAAGGAGCAATTCATTACCTTGAGATCATCATATGTATTGAAGGAAAGGATGCTAATTCCATCGACAGTATCTTCATCAAAATCTAGACTTTCTATGTTTGACTTGACCTTAGGAAGTTTTCCTAGAATCTTTTCATTAGTAATTTCTCCATTTGCTAACTTTTTTGACCTGCCCATGGCATACTAGATACTGAAAGGAAAAGATCAGAGATATGTTTATGAAAGATGTTAATGCCATACCTTTGAATTTTATTCACTTGTACTCATCATGGCATCATTGAATCATCTCAAAGATGATGATTATATATTGTGCATGTGCATGTGGTGCAAACAAGTAAGTTGAGTTTAAACCACTTTTATGAAACAAAAAATAGCAACACATTAGAGACCTATTTTAAAAATATATACCTGTTTCTTATCAACAGTTCTACCAAACAATCAAAGTAAAACAGGAAATTACATACAGTATGTTGAATCATCTCAAGTGCATGTCACATGAACATGATCAAGTGTGCTTGGTGAGTGGACTGACAGATTCATCACAAATCAAGGTGACTCGTTCAAAAACTGATAGTAATGGACCTTAAACTAGCAGGAGTTCAGCTTAGAAATCTTTGGTATTCTAGTGACCCAGTGCCCATGTAAAGTTAATAATAATAATAAATTAAACTTTTAGATCATAGTGGCACATCAACTTATATGAATGCAGAGCTGTGCCACAAGAACATATACTCAACTAAGAAGTGTGACTGTACTTGTCCAAGCTAACTTTATATCATACAAGTATTTAGTATCCATGTATGATGAAATTTCCATTGTGTTAAATTATCATTTGATGTGAAGATTGTCATGTCAGGCTGATGAAAGCTGGATGTAATGTGAGGATCATCAGTTGCCATTTCCCAAATGAATATAGTTCAGTGCAGTGATCAGGAGATGAAAAATGAATTCTGATGTACTGAGGATAAAAATGACATATGCTTATTTGTTATTCACTAGAAGAGACAGTAAACATACATAGCAAAGAAATAAAAATGAGATCGACATTCAGATTGGTGTCCTGCTGTATTTGAAAGCATACGGCATTACCTTTCAAATTCGACCGCCGATCGACGATCACTTTTTTGCTGGATGTTGTCGATTGATAGACTGTAGACCCTGTCGAAAATTTTGTTTTGCGGCAAAAAAATATTTTCAGACATCAGCTAGCTGCCCACTGTTTTTTACGCGCGCTTTTAGCAATGAATGCAGATAGCGCGCGATTCCAAAAGTTTACTGAAATTTTAAACTATGTTCACCTTCGTTCAAGGCGCGCGCCGCGCGCAATCAACGTGACTTGTCGATTGATGATAAACCCAGAAACCCTGTCGAGAATTTCGCTTTGCGCGTGCGCGCGCGTCGCAAACTTATTCTCGAACTTATTTTCAGACAGCTTGCATTAGTGGTCTAGCATTGCCAAACAAAACGTGATAGACAACATCCGCCAAAAAATTATTTTGTATTTATTTTGTATTTGTCGCCGGCTGTTATTTGTCGCCTCCACCATTGCATGTTTTTATAAATATTTACCGCGCACGAGTAACAGAGATCAAAATATATAATATTGATCGATAGAGTTTCATAATTTTTTATTGAGTGCGGACAAAGTTATATCACATTTACATGTCCAATGTCATATTACCCATACATGTTCCGGACAGTTGTTTGGTGTTGCTAGACTGCTGACATCTGAGAATGGGTTTCTGTCAAAAATGAGTATCAAGTATGCGCCGTGTTCTTTATCTTGATCATGATGTTGACTTGTTGTTTCTGCTATTGTCAAAAATATCTGTGCAAATAGAAGAATCTATTTCGGGCCGGGGTAGTCCGGGGTACTCGGACCCTTTGAGTCACCAATAGACGGACACCATCATATGGCATTCTGGTCTAGTCCATCTATAGTAAAGAATGATACATCTAGTCATTTGTATTTGCAGCTTGTTCATACCACAACTCTCATGGGAGCTGCCCAAGTCTGATTATTTCTGTTAAACCAGTTGAAAAGATAACATCTTATTGCCACTTCTGAAAGTCCTTTCTGTGCTCTGTTGCACTGTTTCTGAATGATGATTAACATTCCTCCCTTTAAATTGATAGTAGGTTGTGTTATGGAGAAGTTTTTCAAAGTTATCACCAGCAAAAGTTCTGATACATCAAAAGAATCTGAAGGAATAAGGCCTAAGAAGAGAAGGGATAAACTGAATACAGAAATATTTGACGCAGATGTCAGTTTGGAGAATGGAAGTAAATTTTCCCCTGAGAAGACAGATGTCACTGATGATGAAAATGATGCTGATAAGTGAGTTTGGGGAATTTGCCAATGATAATTTAATTGTAATCATTTATGAGTTGCCATGATGCACTCTAAATAGCCTTAATCAGCTTATATTATGTTCAGTGATGAACGTGGTGCTCTTGTTTGGGGCAAATTGGAAGGATTTCCTTGGTGGCCAGCAATTGTATGTGATGATCCAGTGTCCAAGAGATACCAAAGAACAAATAGTGTTGGAGTTGAGAAAACACACGTGCAGTTCTTCGACACACCCCCGACTCGTGCATGGATACCCACAAAGTGAGTGTTCATTCAGACTTTATGATGTAAACCTGTGCTGTCATTTTCTCAAACCTTCAGCCATTGTGCCCAGCTTTCTACATGCTGATTGACAACTGATATGATAAAATCACATAATTTCTAGAATAATGTTACAATATTCAGTATTCCATATTATGTGCTTTAGGGTATCTAAGCCTCTACAAAGTAAAATGTGCCTTCCGGCTTCCTTTGAAACAAAGCAGAAAAGGACTATTTTGAAAAGATATACTTTTTATTTTGAAAAACTTGCCCTTTTTCTTTTTTTACTTTCTTAATTCTTAGTTTTTTCACGAAAGGTACTGCAAAGAATACACTGGAATGAACATGGGGTCAAAATATCTTGAAGATGACGCTGAGCAGAGAAGAGCATGTGAGAGTGCTGACAAAGTGCTGACAAAGAGTAAGGAAGAGAGGTTGGATGAGCTACTTGTGTCTGGGGATGATGAGGAGAAGGAAAATGCGACAATAGAGGGAGGAAATGGGGACGATATGAAAACTGGCAGGGAGGGAGAACATGAGGACAGAGGAAAGGTAGTTGTAAGAGGGATCATTCTATTGATATTTGCTCCATGACTTAAGTCTATTTTCCTTTATTTTTCTTAAATCTGATTTATATAGCAGGAAGAATAATACTGGAATAAACTTTTTCATTAGGAAGCGCCATCCAAGAGGAAAAGCAAAGATGAAGATGACGCATGTAACATGTTGCCCCCAAAGAAACGGTCCAAGAAATCTCATGTCATACAGTCTGATTCTGGTAAGGGCATTTTCCATCAAAATTCAACATCTGCTATGGGGCTGTCTGCAATCTAGCCACGTTCTGAACAAACGTTTCGAATTCTATCTGATTTCATGACCATGGTAGGCCCTTCAATGAAGGGCCTTCATTATCGCTAATGAAGTGATTTGTCTGTTTTGTATAAACTTCAACTTGATTGTGGTGCAATGTGCGCAGTTGTCGTATCAAGAATCAGAGGTACCTAATTAGCCCGAAACATTGACAGGGCACCCTGTTCGACCGTGGGAAATGAACGCTATGTGATCAGTTGTCGGCAGGCCGTCTGTTCGAATACCTAAGAAATAGGTATAGTGGGGTATATTGGTATTTGGTAATGGGTTACGTGAGACGTCGTGTCACGGCACTCTCAAGTAAAAGCATGGGAAGTAAAAGGGGTATTTTCTGGACTGCAATTATATTGCAGAGATACGGAATTCCATTTTTGCGGTTTAAGGTATCGTTGAAGCCTCAGGGAAGGCGTCCAAAAACACCTATAGCCAACGATAATAACTCTTTAAACACTGGACGGATTGAAATCACTCTGTAGCTCACTTACGGGAATACGGTAGGGTACTATTACACAGTACCATGCACAAACCACATTCCTTCATGAATTGCTAAATCTATCATGTCATGGAACGCGCGAACGCCTATCGCCTGTTTCTCGTAGAGAACTCGTCACATTATTTGCATTTACCGCCATTTGCGTCGCGCGCTCGCTATAGAATACGCGCTATGAGGGGTGAACTGGCGTGCTCAGGCCGCATACAGAAAACTTCGTATACTTGAGCATTCCCTTGTTCAGATAGTGACTACAACCCAGAACACGAACAGGATTCGTCCCCGGAGCCAAGTCAGTCTCCTAAAACCCCGAGGATCACCAAAACATCACAAGTCACGAAGGCCCAATCTACTCTCGGCACACCGCTTACTCCAAAAACACCAGTTACTCCAAAAACTCCCGTGACTCCGGCGTACACAGCGAGCAAGGCTGCTGCTAATCTGGCTAAATTTTCACGAACACCTGCCACTCCGACTGCAAATGTGAGTCCCTTCACAACCATTCTCCCTTTTGGAATTCAGGTAACCTTTACCTAAATAAAGGTCCGATGTGTCTTTTGGAGCAGGCATAAACTTTGTTTGATTAAGTCGTTATTTCAGGGCGGGCAAGCGACTCAATATCAGCACCATACTCTCAAGTGGCTGAAGCCAGAAAACATAAAGGTAGAGATCCCATTAGCTCAAGATTCATCTGTCGACATTTTTGTTAGGGAGCTGGGCATATCATAAGGGTCAACCTGCTTACGTGTGCTGTCAAGGGATAATGTAGTTATTAACCATTGTCCTGGTTAAGTTAGTGTTAAGCCACAATGGAGAAATGGCGGCGTGGGCTCTAGTGAGGCGGTACTGAAGTAAAACTTTGTTAAAGAGAATCGGTATCTGATCCATACATACACATGATTATACCATTCCATTCTCTCAGGACAAGGAGAAAAAGCCACGTGATCACGAAATGTATAATCACAGGACGTTATTCGTGCCGTCTGACTTTCTGAAGGGCTGCACGCCTGGCATGCGCCAATGGTGGGAAATAAAGGTAAGCTAGAAAGAGAAGTGGTGTAAAGAGGAGATCATGCTAGTTGAACAATATGTAACACGTTTCAGAGCGAACATTTCGACATAATCCTCTTCTTCAAAGTTGGAAAGTTCTACGAGTTGTACCACATGGATGCGGAGATCGCGGTTAAGGAACTTGGTCTTATCTACATGAAGGGAAACTTTGCTCACTGTGGCTTCCCAGAGAAATCGTTTGGGAGATACTCTGAGACACTCGTTCAGAAGGGCTTCCGTGTGGTGAGTTTGAGAGAGCATATGAATTGCCGGTGCTCATTCCCATTTAATCTATTGAATATTTAGTTGTGGATCATGAATTATTTGAAGCAGGGTTTTCATTGTAACGTGCTACCTACCACTTGTGATTCTACCTTTAACTTGTGATTCTACCTTTAACTTGTGATTCTACCCATAACTTGTGATACCGATCTGTTCAGGCCCGTATAGAGCAAACCTCGCGCCCTGGCGAGACCAAGAGCAAGACTGTCAGCAGGGAGGTGTGCGCAGTGATAACAAAGGGGACCAAGACGCACAGCTTCATGGAGGGTAAGTTGATTGTGGCCCTGTGCGTGTGTAATTACATTTAGCTAGGTATTTCTCTGCACATTCAGCTTCCTAGAGAATATGTGTTTTTCAAATCCCGAGGGAATGCACCATTAACTCGATATACAGTTTGTAGCTGTTATAGGTATCGTGTTGATAACTGAGTTATCGGCCAGTTGACGAGTCAATAGTCAGTGAAAGTTTGCGAGCGCACGTGTTACCGTTTGTCGACTGTCGGTTGTCATCTACAATGACATCATCAATGTACTTTATCAATACTTTCGCACTTTATCCTTGTTATCTGAGAGGGAAGGAATAATTCACTTGAGCTAGCCCAAAAAATTCTTCCAGATTCGAAATCGCATTCTTCCTTAAACTCAAAAATCAGGCTAGAAAATTGAGAAAACTTAGGCCAAATCGATTCTGGATCGCTAAGAAACCATTGGGAAAATTCGTTTCTAATAACATAGTATCACATAGTAACATAGTTATTAGTTATCACACGATGAATTCTTGCACTTGGCTATCATTGTTTCCAATATATAATTTTAATACACAATGATACATTATAATGTACAAAATAATACATGGGCATCAGCTTTCTGGGCCTTTGGTGACCATAATAAATTAGTAATAGATAAGCCCGTCAGGACTCATGAAATTTAATGGTGTCCTTGATAATAATTGTCACTGTTGTGGAATTGTAATAATCCCCATAATTCTACCCCTCCCTCACTTCGCAATACTAATATCTGAGACTGTTGTAGATAGATATTATCATGGACACAGAGCGTTGTTCGGTGAAGCAGTTAATACATAGATAGATAGACAGATATTGCATCATTCCTGTTGATTGGTACAATATAAGCGTGATACAGTTCATTACCTATTCACCTGATCCAAGAATCAGCTGTCATCGCCCGTCTGATAAAGTGATCCCCATCAGTTTTTAATTGCAAAAAATTAATTTTTCACGATTAACATTAATTTTTAGTTGTAAAACTTAAGAACTTTTAAATCTTCCGTGCCATCAATTCCGATATTATTCTATTATAGTGGCTGTGCCTTGTTTGCCAGGTGGTGCAATAGTCTCCCAGCCGCTCCCAATTATACTACAGTGGCTGGCTGGGTGACGATTAGCCGCTCCTTATTCGATATCAATACTCCGTGAAGTAATATAATTGCTATCTCATTATCATCCGTAGTTTAAATTATCATAATCAACAACAACTCTATGATATATGACGTGTTTACGCGATAAATAATCAGGAGCCGGCACTGGTTGTTTTCTATAATATAGAAGTTATAGGTCTGAACTATTCTTCTTTTTTCACACCTTGCATTTCATAACCAAGGAATAATATTATTGTTTTTTTCTTTTTTTACGTGATTATTGTAGTTTGTCGGCAGCCCGTGCGCTATTACTTGATTCTTATTCTATGAAGTGGCTGTCAATCTGTCCACAGTTTCAACCAAGTATCCATGATCCCTACTAGCACAAGTATTCAGAAGTGGTAACCATAGTAACGCATGTCAGCACTGTAGAGACGTTATATCCTATTCACAGAAATTCACGTCCTCATGATTCATGACACTTTCAATCTCGAGCTGGGGTGACAACTGCATTTCACTGGTCGCCGCGATTACCAATCGAACGTAACCAGATATGGAAGATGTAATCGTCGCTTATAATAATCGCACTATAATAACTGTCAAATTCGGCATTGTGCAATAATCACGAGCAGGACGTGTCTTAACTATTTCCCCACACGAAGACATCTAACCTGTTTCAGTCGAGATTTGATATACTTGCGGAGCGGGGGTGGTTTCCGGTCATGAATTGGTGAATTAAAATCTGACAGACATGTACTCAATCCTGATCTTGAAAGCTGTCAAATGCCTATATTGACCCACAATGGTAATAGTGCTGTGGTGCATATTATTTTAATCGATAGCTTGCTCATACAATATGTAGGGTGAGACAGCGAATGACGGATAGTATAATGATATATGTTGACCGCTGCCCGGATCATACGGAGCTGAACCCACGGAGCGAGAACAATGATCAACTATACTATCCCACATCGAATTCCGTCATTCACTGATGTAATTCCTAATTAGAATCCCACCACCTTCGTAGAGTTAAACTAGGAACAAGTACAACTTGTTGTTAGTATTATTTAACAACTTAGTATTATACAACAACTTTTAGTACCTACTACCTATATAACATGTTGTTAGTAACAACTTGTTATCACGGTAGGTAATTTATGAATCACAGGGTAACAACATAATAGTCCTCAACAACTGTGTATGAAAGGATCAAAGGTGAAGACTGTCTGAACAGTGAATTCGGGTTCCAACATAGCCAATGTCAACTACTAAGTCCCGTTATTTGCCTGAATTAAATTGGGGTCCTTAAAAAGTACTTATCCAGGCAACATGGTCACTAATCTTAAAACTATCCCGTTGTCGTAGTTACACGAAACACAAACCAAACCTTTGTTTGCCAAATAACCGCTTTGAAATATCTTTCATTCATTTCATATCTTTATTCTGACCGCCGCGCGGCGCGCATCGCTTTATACTTTAACATACTGCGGGTAGAGGTTCGATATATTCAAACATTGATCAAAGCCTCCTTATCCCTACGTCAAAACATGACACTATTCCTTACAAAGAAAGCATCAAGTCCTTTATATGTATAATGGTTGTCTACTATGACGAAGTTGCCGATGGCGACGATCTGAGTTTTTACTTCCTTGACGTTTCCCTGGGGATTTACTCAACAGTTCTGTTCCTCCTGAATGCGGCCAACACTCTCGTCTTCGCTTATCACTTCAGAGTGAGGTCAGTTAGTATATTGTGTAATGATTCCATCGTGTTTGTTTCGAGTCATTATCATATGCCACTGATCCCCGCTGGTATCTATCGTGTGACGCTGTTGTATCCTGTTACAGGCGAATATCTGCCCGACTGTATACCCTGCTATCAACATGTGACTTCTTCACGCTCATATTCCACACTCTCGTCATGATGTACGGCTTCTACCATCCCAGCCTCGTGAAAGAGATGCCACTCGCCCTCGCCACAGCCTCAACCTCCATCCTCGTCTTCTTCCTCACCTTGTCCAACTTCACAACCACCCTACTCTGTGTGTACCGCCTCCTTGCAGTCGCCTCGCCATTCTTCCTGCCCAAGAAGAGGACGACGTATGTTGTGGTGGCGGTCTTGGCGGCACTGGCTGTTTTCTCCAGTGCACTGGTCTACACCACCTCACTCTCTAGCGGGGGTATCCCACACTGGGAGAGTCAGCGCATGCTTCTCCTCTCCCAGGACACAACAGTAAACTACAACAGTGCTAAGGGCCTCATATACCGGACCTTGTACCTCGCCAATGCTATTGCCGCCTTCGTGGTCTCGGCGTGGGGTGGCGCTGTTCTGTTCGGGCGGCGTCACGAGACAGCGGACCAGAACAGAGCGAACCTGGTCCGGAGTTTGGGGACTCTGATCATCATGAACGTCGTGTACGGGTGTGTCACAAGCTACATGTTGGTGTTACTAGTCATGGCTATTGCCGGAGTTCCCCCGTGTACCGAGTGTGATAGACGGTGGGTGGTGTTCGCGTACTTCATCGCCTACCCTCTCCTCCCCATGACTCTGTCCGCTTTCAATCCGTGTCTCCTGATTCTCAGGGGTACGGAGATCAAGCAGTTCGTGTGGCGGAAAAAGGATGTGTTCACTGCCAGGCTGAGCACAAGTCAGCCGCCTAATTTGGATAATATCGAGACAACTCGCGGTCTTGACAGATCGTCACGTTAATAGCGATAGTCGCAATCCGAGTTTCAAACATTGTACGAGTTTAATCCCAATCACTTATTGATACAAAAAGTGGTACTTCTGACTTCAATATATAAAGTGATACTTCAATGAATTAATAGGTACATTTTAATCACGGCGTTTACATAATATCGGTGTGGCAGGTGTTCGTCTGCATCCAGAGGTGCCTTCTTGTTGCCTTTTATTGTCAAAAGAGATTGCGCAAAATATATTCATTTACTTTCTTGATCAACATGGTGTTATAGTCTGAATATTCTTACCCAGAATGTCTGCATTCCTTCAAACTGTACAATTGTCTCTTCCTTCTCAGTTGGACTCACATGCAAATTGGCATGAGTTGAAATCACCTATCACTCATCAACTATCAACTGTAGCCAATGATGACGTCACCGTTGATCCGCCATGTGACGTCAGACTCAGACTTGTCCCCTTAGGCAGTCTGATCACGTGATCTCGTCTCCGTAGCAACTCCCCCCTCACTGCTTCCTGGTGTCGTGGTTGCAGCTGGATTGACCGGCAGATATTCCGTGTGTATCCCGGTTTTCTGACGTGCACACCCGACAAATGAATAGGTCGACCAGCCTTTCTCTTGGAGGTTGTGCTCCGTAACTGCACCCTGCAGAAGCCCTCTATTTCCCGCAGCGGGAGCTGCCCCGCAAACTTGCTCGGGTAGTAGTGGTGTGACGCACATTCCATCTGATAGAACTTGGTGGCGCTCTGGATACGATCATCTCCCCGGTGTGAGGTGGCTGCTGATCCGAGTGTGGCTTGCTCTCGTGACTTGGTCGACAGTCGGGATACCACTTCATGGAGGTTCATGCTGTGCTGTAGCTGCGGGGGGTGGGGTTCAAATGATGGACCGATATCGATGTACATAATACTATGTTTCGAAGTTGAATTCTGGAAACATCCCGGTCAATTCGGGATAGAGAATTTCTCTATCCCGAACTGATCATCAGAAGATGAAAAAGATGCTAATGGCTGCGCAACGCTATAAATACGAGTACGATTCTGCATAAATACAACTTTCAGCTGGGATGATAGTTCTCATGATAGTTCTCATTCGACACAACAAAGATTTAGATAATGAACCAGCCGACCCAAGCTGGTCCTAAATACGTCACTTATTAAATAATTGACATGCTTGTTACTTCAATCCATTTTATGAAACTATTAAACAACAGAGTACGCTATATGCTTGATCACTTCAATGAATCCATATTACCTACAGAACCATGATGAGTCGCGAGCTTCTTTTTATCTTTTATACGATAGTTAATCTACTTAACAATGTGCTTATCATTACTTATACTATAGCCTTTGTTTTCGCTAAAATGCAGCCCGTACCGCGCTGCATATATCAATCTTACAGGTCGGATCAATGGCAATTTTAAACAAAGTTTTAGTTGGGAGACCAAAGGTCGTCTGGAAACCACTAGATGAGTCTGATATCGTGAAAAAGGATTCACAGTGAATCAAGGATATCAGTAACAAAATCCTGACATTTGTGGCAAAAGTGATAACGGAATAACGGATTGGATGACGAACTTTGTCAAGTATCGGACCGTCAATCGGAATATTAATTAGCATGCGAATATTCTTACATTAGCAAGCGCCTCAATATTAAGTAATATACAGATATGCCCGTTCTTAATATAGCTCCACTGCAGAAATCGTCTTTAACACAAATTTCAGTTATAACTTAGCCAGGAGACTTTGTTTTTGAATTCTGAGTAAAAATAACCATAATTATGAAGAATATCTTTGGTTTAAAACAAAAACAGTCTGATCAAGCTGCTAATTTAGCGAATATAATATGTTGTGCAATAATATGCAGCTTGATGAAGAACAATTATGCAAACCAAATTAGGAGAAGAGTAATTTTTCATCATCAAAATTGCAGCTCAAGCTTGAAATATTCTCAAATCAAGACCCGATATATATTACTAGACCAAATGCATGACCACCATGCAAAGTATTTTGTCAATGTCAACACAATTGCTCCAAAATATAATCATGGATTCCTCATCCAATATTCCTGCCTTCTCTCTTTTTGATCCGTGACATGTCTAATGCTTGTGTGCCCAATGTGTTATGCACTTTGTTCTAATTCCGACCATAAATCAATCAAAGATGCCAGCCTGAACTGCACCGTTGTCCGGTACTTGGCATGGGAAAACACTTTTAGTGTGGTCACTTTTTCAGTAATTCATATCTGGTGTGAACATGATATTGACTTATACAGTGTTTACTTACAGGTTTTAGACATTAACCTTGGTTCCCAAGCTATGAAAATCAAATGCTACAGTGACATAACCTCCTTAGATTTTAACGACAGTTAACATGTGTCATTTGTTTGTCAACTCTATAATTATAGCCTGATAGCTCCTGCAATTGTCAATATCTCAAGGCCAATGACATTTGCTAGTCGAGGAATTGTGGTCTTACCTCATGCGTATAATTGATCTCGAAGATGTTCAGGTTTCAATGACAAGCTGCCCACATGAACTGCCACGCAATGCGATTAACGCTATATAGATACCGTTTATGAATGAACTCCATGGGATGGACCTTGTAAGGATTACCTATTTCCGAAACGAACTCTGCTATTTAAGGCATTATAAATTCATTTTGCTTCATCAGTTATTCAGCATGAATTTACTCGAGTGGCGTTGGCGAAATGAACTGATTTGTAAAAAATTGTCTATGAGTCGCTGTACCAAAATGAGCTATACGATCTTCTTATTCCTGGGTTGTATAACAAGAGTAAAGAAAGGCTCGTTACATCAACTCATTTCTTCACCCCCATGGTTTAAACGGTTATAACTATAGGTAACATAGTTACGCCGTATTCACTCAACATTTTCCGTGCTCAAAACTCATGGTAATAAATGCATGCCGGGATCAATAAGGTGAAGTTGATCTTATCTCGAGGTGTTAACTATTTATTACTGACCATCTAACTGCATATTCGGCTGGGGCCAAAGTATTTCAAAAGGGATGAAAATTTTCGAGTTTGGATAAAATGAGCATCGTATGACTTGTCCTGACGGCCAGAAAAAAGAGAGAATCACTGCAAAGGGATCAAGGTGAAGAGTGACTATAGGTATCAACAGGGAAAGAAGTGCTCTGATTTTGACGAATGGTTTACTATCAGCGCCCCTAAGTGTATCAAATGTCAGACAATTCGATAACCATATTATGTATTGTATAGTGTACAGTTGTGTATGAATATTGTACAGTATGTATAGTGTACTGCAGTTCCCACGTTACCCATGACATATTGCTCCTACGTATCTCCCTGTCATGATCGCATGGTACTGTGACAAATGATCATGACACCTATGCTGCTGCTGTTTGAGGTGACACCACTATACAGTGTGACACCACTATACAGTGTGACACCACTATACAGTGTGAAACCTCTATACAGTGCGACCAGGCACGTAGCCAGACATTTTTTCCGGGGGGGGCCCTCGACGAGCGAAGCGAGTCGAGTTTGTGCAAATTTTTTAGAAATAGAGTGTTGTAGACGAAATCTGGTATTAAAGAAAATATCACAGTAACAAAAAACAAGAGGAGCAAAAAAGTTATGCAAGAGTGAGGAACTGAAGAAAATGCGATGATCTGAGCCGTTAGATAGGTACTCATTTGAATTGTAGAGTTCATGGCTTTTATCTTTTTATTGTTNCCGGATCCAAATCTGTTCGGGATTTATCATGAATCAGGAACACTTGTGGGTACTATTTTATTTACCTGGCAATACGTTTATTTCAAAGTAGGGGGAATTCTGTACATGGAGCACTTGGGGGTATCTTATCAATCCTCCAGTGAAGAATAATGTCACTATGAAACTTGGCACCACTTTAAGTATAATTGACACCACTATAGTTACTACAATAAACTTGACACCACTTCTCTCCAGGGCAGTCCCCAGAAGTGCAGAACTGTTACCTGATGGCGGTGTGTGGGACAGACACCCACTACGGTGTGTGTCTCGTTGACACCTCCGTGGGAAAGTTCGCCATATCCCAGTTCTCTGATGACCGGAACTCCTCTCGACTACGGACAATCATCGCTCACCATAACGTTGTCCAGGTAACGGGCAATCATCGCTCACCATACGGTAATGTTGTCCAGGTAACGGGCAATCATCGCTCACCATACGGTAATGTNTGCTGGTTAGTGGTGTCTGACCTGGGTGTGCCAGGAAGGAAGTTGAACAGAATGATATAGAAACGCTGGTATATGTTGGGAATAAGCTAGTAGGGAACGCTTGGCTAAATATCTGACGTCATGATATGGGGTAACATGACTGTAGCTTGTTATGATAACGATAAACTGCTGTCCACTTGTCATGCTGTCTAGAATTTCTGTGCCGGCGCAGATTTGGGTCGAGTAACTGCTGGGCAATAGGCATGTAAACCTAGAATTCGAATTGAGGGTACAATTGTACAATTATTGAGGGTACGATAATTGGTTATATTGGTTCAATTGGTTATACACCACATCTATAGATAGGCCCCAACCTTATTTTTATAATTATTCAACTGGGGCTGGGAACAGTTCATTTTTCACATGCAAGACAACGAATGACTTCAATAAATGTTCCCTGGTGATAATTTCCAAAAGATGATACCCGTCCAATGTGAGATGTCTCTTGAAAAATATTCGCAGAGGCCGGTACNCCGGATCCAAATCTGTTCGGGATTTATCATGAAGCAGGAACACTTTTGGGTACTATTTTATTTACCTGGCAACACGTTTATTTCAATGTAGGGGAAATTCTGTACATTGAGCACTAATTGAGGGTATCTTATCAATCCTCCAGTGAAGAATGATGTCACTATGAAACTTGGCACCACTTTAAGTATAATTGACACCACTATAGTTACTACGATAAACTTGACACCACTTCTCTCCAGGGCAGTCCCCAGAAGTGCAGAACTGTTACCTGATGGCGGTGTGTGGGACTGACACCCACTACGGTGTGTGTCTCGTTGACACCTCCGTGGGAAAGTTCGCCATATCCCAGTTCTCTGATGACCGGAACTCCTCTCGACTTCGGACAATCATCGCTCACCATAATGTTGTCCAGGTAGCCGAGTCCCCC